>CM065591.1:2569329-2591937 GCA_033119425.1 Bufotes viridis | reverse complement strand
TATATATATAACCTCCATGTGGATGTATAGACCCTGTATATAGAGGCTTCCTGTATATATATATAACCTCCATGTGGATGTATAGACCCTGTATATAGAGGCTTCCTGTATATATATATAACCTCCATGTGGATGTATAGACCCTGTATATAGAGGCTTCCTGTATATATATAACCTCCATGTGGATGTATAGACCCTGTATATAGAGGCTTCCTGTATATATATATAACCTCCATGTGGATGTATAGACCCTGTATATAGAGGCTTCCTGTATATATATAACCTCCATGTGGATGTATAGACCCTGTATATAGAGGCTTCCTGTATATATATATAACCTCCATGTGGATGTATAGACCCTGTATATAGAGGCTTCCTGTATATATATAACCTCCATGTGGATGTATAGACCCTGTATATAGAGGCTTCCTGTATATATATAACCTCCATGTGGATGTATAGACCCTGTATATAGAGGCTTCCTGTATATATAACCTCCATGTGGATGTATAGACCCTGTATATAGAGGCTTCCTGTATATATAACCTCCATGTGGATGTATAGTCCCTGTATATAGAGGCTTCCTCTAAATATATATAACCTCCATGTGGATGTATAGACCCTGTATATAGAGGCTTCCTGTATATATATATAACCTCCATGTGGATGTATAGACCCTGTATATAGAGGCTTCCTGTATATATATAACCTCCATGTGGATGTATAGACCCAGTATATAGAGGCTTCCTGTATATATATAACCTCCATGTGGATGTATAGACCCTGTATATAGAGGCCTCCTGTATATATATAACCTCCATGTGGATGTATAGACCCTGTATATAGAGGCCTCCTGTATATATATAACCTCCATGTGGATGTATAGACCCTGTATATAGAGGCTTCCTGTATATATATATATATATATATATATATAACCTCCATGTGGATGTATAGACCCTGTATATAGAGGCTTCCTGTATATATAATCTCCATGTGGATGTATAGACCCTGTATATAGAGGCTTCCTGTATATATAACCTCCATGTAGATGTATAGACCCTGTATATAGAGGCTTCCTGTATATATATAACCTCCATGTGGATGTATAGACCCTGTATATAGAGGCTTTCTGTATATATATATATATATAACCTCCATGTGGATGTATAGACCCTGTATATAGAGGCTTCCTGTATATATATAACCTCCATGTGGATGTATGGACCCTGTATATAGAGGCTTCCTGTATATATATACCCCCCCCCCCCCCACACATATATGGTATATTCCCTCTCCTAGCGTTGTCTACATCATCCTGCAGTTCCGTCTTTCACCGTCAGGTGTCCCTCTCCCGATGGTGACGTCACTCTCTTACTGCGCAGACGCATTATAGCAAACGGACACCTGACGATTATGGCACCAGCTGTTCTCTAACGTCATCTCTTAGTAACCATAGTAACGGAGACATCAATGCGCGCGTCAGA
Organism: Bufotes viridis; assembly: GCA_033119425.1. Lineage (NCBI taxonomy): Eukaryota > Metazoa > Chordata > Amphibia > Anura > Bufonidae > Bufotes > Bufotes viridis. Next base: position 2,590,450 of record CM065591.1, on the reverse strand, counting down.
ATTCCTGGTCACCAGGCAACGGGGCGGAGTTCTACCTGTTTTGACGTACGTGTGACGTCAATGAGGCGGAGTCATGGAAGTGTGGGCGGGGTTATGGAACAGAGAGACTCTGAAACACGTGATGAACAGAGAGAGAAGTGAAGAAACCGGGAGAAGAATCCCGAAGAGCGGGCGCTGAGGGCGGCAGGTGAGCGGCTGACAACCGCGGCCCCCGGACACCCCGATCTCACCCCAATCTCCTGACACCCGGACCGGGGACACCCCAATCTCCTGACACCTGGACCGGGGACACCCCAATCTAACCCCATCTCCTCACACCCGGACCGGGGACACCCCAATCTAACCCCATCTCCTCACACCCGGACCGGGGACACCCCAATCTCCTGACACCCGGACCGGGGACACCCCAATCTAACCCCATCTCCTCACACCCGGACCGGGGACACCCCAATCTCACCCAATCTCCTGACACCCGTACCGGGGACACCCCAATCTCCTGACACCCGGACCGGGGACACCTCAATCTCTGACACCGGACCAGGGACACTAATCTACCCCATCTCCTCACACCCGGACCGGGGACACCCCAATCTAACCCCCATCTCCTAACACCCGGACCGGGGACACCCCAATCTAACCCCATCTCCTCACACCCGGACCGGGGACACCCCAATCTAACCCCATCTCCTCACACCCGTACCGGGGACACCCCAATCTCACCCAATCTCCTGACACCCGTACCGGGGACACCCCAATCTCACCCCCATCTCCTAACACCCGGATCACCCCGGACCGGGGACACCCCAATCTCCTGACACCTGGACCGGGGACACCCCAATCTCCTGACACCCGGATCGGGGACACCCCGATCTCACCCCATCTCCTGACACCCGGATCAGCCCGGACCGGGGACACCCCAATCTCCTGACACCTGTACCGGGGACACCCCAATCTAACCCCATCTCCTCACACCCGGACCGGGGACACCCCAATCTCACCCCATCTCCTGACACCCGGACCGGGGACACCCCAATCTCCTGACACCCGGACCGGGGACACCCCAATCTCCTGACACCCGGACCGGGGACACCCCAATCTCACCCCCATCTCCTGACACCCGGACCGGGGACACCCCAACCTCACCCCATCTCCTGACACCCGGATTATCCCGGACCGGGGACACCCCAATCTCACCCCATCTCCTGACACCCGGACCGGGGACACCCCAATCTCACCCCATCTCCTGACACCCGGACCGGGGACACCCCAACCTCACCCCCATCTCCTGACACCCGGATCACCCCGGATCGGGGACACCCCAATCTCCTGACACCTGGACCGGGGACACCCCAATCTCACCCCCATCTCCTGACACCCGGATTACCCCGGATCGGGGACACCCCAATCTCCTTACAGCCGGACCGGGGACACCCCAATCTCACCCCCATCTCCTGACAGCCGGACCGGGGACACCCCAATCTCCTTACAGCCGGACCGGGGACACCCCAATCTCCTGACAGCCGGATCACCCTGGATCGGGGACACCCCAATCTCACCCCCATCTCCTGACAGCTGGACCGGGACACCACCGCTCGTCTCTCCATCTCCCGACACTGTGATCACCCCGCGCTCGGGGTACTCTCTCATCCTCCTCACACCTGTGACCGGGCACACTCCAATCTCACCTCCATCTCCTGACACTGTGTGACCTCGTCCCGGCTCTGGTCACTCCCCTCCCCGACACCTGTGACCGACGCCCACCTCCACTCTCTCCCCATCCCCGCACTGTGTGACCCGCACCCTGCTCTGCCTCTCTCCTCTCCACACTGCTGTGACCGTGCCCCGCCTGTCTCTCTCTCCTCACACCGGACCGGGACACCGCTCTATCTCCTCACCGCCGACACGTGTGACCACGCCCCAGCTCTCTCTGACAGCCGGATCACCCTGGATCGGGGACACCCCAATCTCACCCCCATCTCCTGACAGCTGGACCGGGGACACCCACCGCTCTGTCTCTCTCCCCTCCCCCACACTGTGTGACCCCGCCCCCGCTCTGTCTCTCTCCTCTCCCCCACACTGTGTGACCCCGCCCCTGCTCTGTCTCTCTCCCCTCCCCCACACTGTGTGACCACGCCCCCGCTCTGTCTCTCTCCCTCCCCACACTGTGTGACCACGCCCCCGCTCCGTCTCTCTCCCTCCCCACACTGTGTGACCCCGCCCCTGCTCTGTCTCTCTCCCTCCCCACACTGTGTGACCCTGCCCCCGCTCTGTCTCTCTCCCCTCCCCACACTGTGTGACCCGCCCCCGCTCTGTCTCTCTCCTCCCCACACTGTGTGACCACGCCCCCTGCTCTGTCTCTCTCCCCTCCCCCACACTGTGTGACCACGCCCCCGCTCCGTCTCTCTCCCTCCCCACACTGTGTGACCCCGCCCCTGCTCTGTCTCTCTCCCCTCCCCACACTGTGTGACCACGCCCCCGCTCCGTCTCTCTCCCCTCCCCCACACTGTGTGACCCCGCCCCTGCTCTGTCTCTCTCCCCTCCCCCACACTGTGTGACCACGCCCCCGCTCCGTCTCTCTCCCCTCCCCCACACTGTGTGACCCTGCCCCCGCTCTGTCTCTCTCCCCTCCCCCACACTGTGTGACCCTGCCCCCGCTCTGTCTCTCTCCCCTCCCCACACTGTGTGACCCTGCCCCCGCTCTGTCTCTCTCCCCTCCCCCACACTGTGTGACCCTGCCCCCGCTCTGTCTCTCTCCCCTCCCCACACTGTGTGACCCCGTCCCCGCTCTGTCTCTCTCCCCTCCCCCACACTGTGTGACCCCGTCCCCGCTCTGTCTCTCTCCCCTCCCCCACACTGTGTGACCCCGTCCCCGCTCTGTCTCTCTCCCCTCCCCCACACTGTGTGACCCTGTCCCCGCTCTGTCTCTCTCCCCTCCCCCACACTGTGTGACCCCCGCCTCTCCGCTCTCTGGCAGGATGGTGATTCTCAGGGACAGCTGTGTTGGGGGCGTCGCCCCCCGCAGGCCTCTCCGGGTCGGATTTTATGACATTGAAGGGACGCTCGGCAAGGGAAACTTTGCGGTGGTGAAACTGGCACGGCACCGAGTGACCAACACCCAGGTAACGGGGAGAACGGCGCTGCTGTGGGGGCGGAGCCTGTGGGCCGCGGCGGTCTCACCCCCCTCTCCTCTTTATAGGTCGCCATTAAAATCATCGATAAAACACGGCTAGACCGCGCCAATCTGGAGAAGATCTACCGGGAGGTCCAGATCATGAAGCGCCTGCGCCACCCCCACATCATCCGCCTCTACCAGGTGAGACTCCTGTGCCCCTCGCTCGGCCCTCGCCCCCTGTGCCCCGCGCTCGGCCCTCGCCCCCTGTGCCCCGCTCGGCCCTCGCCCCCTGTGCCCCTCGCTCGGCCCTCGCCCCCTGTGCCCCTCGCTCGGCCCTCGCCCCTGTGCCCCTCGCTCGGCCCTCGCCCCCTGTGCCCCTCGCTCGGCCCTCGCCCCCTGTGCCCCTCGCTCGGCCCTCGCCCCCTGTGCCCCTCGCTCGGCCCTCGCCCCCCTGTGCCCCTCGCCCCTGTGCCCTCGCCCCCTGTGCCCCTCGCCCCCTGTGCCCCTCGCCCCCTGTGCCCTCGCCCCCTGTGCCCTCGCCCCCTGCCTCGCCCCCTGCCGCCCCCCTGTGCCCCTCGCCCCTGTCCCTCGCCCCCTGTGCCCCTCGCCCCCTGTGCCCCTCGCCCCCTGTGCCCCTCGCCCCCTGTGCCCCTCGCCCCCTGTGCCCCTCGCCCCCTGTGCCCCTCGCCCCCTGTGCCCTCGCCCCCTGTGCCCTCGCCCGGCCCTCGCCCCCTGTGCCCTCGCTCGGCCCTCGCCCCCGTGCCCTCGCTCTGGCCTCGCCCCCTGTGCCCTCGCTCGCTCCTCGCCCCTGTGCCCCTCGCCTCGGCCCTCGCCCCCTGTGCCCCTCGCTCGGCCCTCGCCCCCTGTGCCCCTCGCTCGGCCCTCGCCCCCTGTGCCCCTCGCTCCGGCCCTCGCCCCCTGTGCCCTCGCTCGGCCTCGCCCCCGCTGTGCCCCTCGCTCGGCCTCGCCCCCCGTGCCCTCGCTCGGCCCTCGCCCCCGTGCCCTCGCTCGGCCCTCGCCCCCAGTGCCCCTCGCCTGCCCTCGTGCCCCTCGCTCGCCTCGCTGCCTCGCTCGGCCTCGCCTCCCGTGCCCCTCGCTCGGCCCTCGCCCCCCGTGCCCCTCGCTCGGCCCTCGCCCCCGTGCCCCTCGCTCGGCCCTCGTGCCCCTCGCTCGTGCCCTCGCCCCCGTGCCCTCGCCGCCCTCGCCCTCGCTGCCCCTCGGCTCGCCCTCGCCCCGTGCCCCTCGCTCGGCCCTCGCCCCCGTGCCCCTCGCTCGGCCCTCGCCCCTCGTGCCCTCGCGCTCGCCCCCTCGCCTCGTGCCCTCGCTCGGCTCCCTCTCGCCCCCGTGCCCCTCGCTCGTCTCCTCGCCCCCGTGCCCTCGCTCGGCCCCTCGCCCCCGTGCCCCTCGCTCGCCCCCCTCGCCCCTCGTGCCTCTCGCTCGGCCCTCGGCCCCTCGTGCCCTCGCTCGGCCCTCGCCCCCGTGCCCTCGCTCGGCCTCGCCGCGCCCTCGCCTGGCCCTCATACTTCCTCTCTTGTTGCAGGTGATGGAGACCAAAGACATGATCTACCTGGTGACAGAATACGCCCGGAACGGGGAGTTATTTGGTGAGTTATTTGGTCGTAGCGGGCGGAGTAGACCTCATGCCCGATGACTGCGCACCCCCCGCTCACCCGCTGCGTCCTGCAGATTACCTGACCGCGCGAGGACGCCTGTCCGAGGAAGAAGCCCGCGCCAAGTTCCTGCAGATCCTGTGCGCCGTGGAATACTGTCACTCCCAGAACATCGTCCACCGCGACCTGAAGACCGAGAACCTGCTGCTCGGGGACAACATGGAGGTCAAGCTGGCCGGTGAGAAGGGGTGTCCGGTGTGGTCCATGGGCGGACACAGGAGCGGGGACGGCTGGTGGTAACCGCCCGTTACTCTTTCTCCGCAGATTTTGGCTTTGGTAACTTCTACATGGAAGGGCGACCCCTGAACACCTGGTGCGGGAGCCCCCCGTACGCTGCGCCGGAGGTGTTCCAGGGAACGGAGTATGAGGGCCCCCTGCTGGATATCTGGGTAAGAACGCGCGTGGAGCAGGACCCTGTGTGCCACCTTGTGGGTGTCGCGGGCAGCGGGCTCCGTGTCACGTGGCTGCTCTCACGCGCGGTCCCTTCTTCTCTGCAGAGTTTGGGGGTCGTCCTGTACGTTTTGCTATGTGGGTCATTTCCCTTCGATGGACCCAACCTGCCGATCCTGCGTCAGCGGGTCCTGGACGGGCGCTTCAGAATCCCGTACTACATGTCCCAAGGTGAGGCCCCCCCGTTCTCCTCCTCTGTGTCCCCCCCCCCCCCCCCCCAGCTCTTCTCCTCTGTGTTTCTCCTGCCCCCCCGCTCTCCTCCTCTGTCCACCCCCCCCCCCGTTCTCCTCCTCTGTGTCCCCCCCGCTCTCCTCCTCTGTGTTTCTCCTGCCCCCTGCTCTCCTCCTCTGTCCCTCTGTCCCCCCCGCTCTCCTCCTCTATACCCCCCGCTCTCCTCCACGGCTTGACGCCTGTGCTGTGCCCTCAGACTGCGAGTCTCTGCTGCGCCGGATGCTGGTGGTGGACCCGGGGAAGAGGCTGAGCATTGCACAGATCAGACAGCACCGGTGGTTCCAGGGTGTGGCCCCCCAGCAACCGCTCCTGCACAGTGATCGCCTGGCCCCCCAGCCCAGTGTACAAGTCCTGGCCATCATGCAGAGTCTGGGCATCGACAGGGAGCGCACCCTGCAGGTGAGCAGTGGTACAGCCTTCCAGCAGGGCCCCTCGGAGCCGCTCCGTGTGCGGGGGTGACTCTTCTTCTCTCTGTTCTCAGGCTCTGCAGAACGACACGTATGATCATTACGCCGCCATCTACTACCTCCTGGTGGAGCGGCTGCAGGAGTCACGGTTTGGGCAGCCCCCAGAAGCCAGAGCTTCCGACTGTGTGAAGGTGAGGACTGTGGAGAAGAGGGTATGAGGGGCCACAAGCCCCCTGGAGGCAGCACTGACTCAGGATCTCCTCTTCCCACAGGCTCCCCTCTCCTCCGCTGCATCTCCTCTCCTGTGTCAGCCGCAGGCAGCAGTGGCAGATTATGATTGTGAGCTCAGCGGTCCACTGCAGGTAAGAAGACATCCACACTGGTATACGTGCACACCTATATATCCACTGGCGCATACTGGTATATGTGCACACCTATATATCCACTGGCGCATACTGGTATATGTGCACACCTATATATCCACTGGCGCACACTGGTATATGTGCACACCTATATATCCACTGACGCACACTGGTATATGTGCACACCTATATATCCACTGGCACACTGGTATATGTGCACACCTATATATCCACTGGCGCACACTGGTATATGTGCACACCTATATATCCACTGGCACACTGGTATATGTGCACACCTATATATCCACTGACGCACACTGGTATATGTGCACACCTATATATCCACTGGCGCACACTGGTATATGTGCACACCTATATATCCACTGGCGCACACTGGTATATGTGCACACCTATATATCCACTGGCGCACACTGGTATATGTGCACTTATCTACTGTATATCCACTGGCGCACACTGGTATATGTGCGCACCTATGTATCCACTGGCTGCACACTGGTATATGTGCACACCTATATATCCACTGGCTGCACACTGGTATATGTGCACATCTATATATCCACTGGGCGCACTGGTACTATGTGCACACCTATATATCCACTGACGCACACTGGTATATGTGCACACCTATATATCCACTGGCGCACTGGTATATGTGCACACCTATATATCCACTGATGCGCACTCGGTATATGTGCACACCTATATATCCACTGAGCGCACACTGGTATACATGCACACCTATATATCCACTGGCGCACACTCGTATATGTGCACATCTATATATCCACTGGGCGCACACTGGTATATGTGCACACCTATAATCCACTGGCGACACTGGTATATGTGCACATCTATATATCCACTGGCGCACTGGTATATGTGCACACCTATAATCCACTGGCGCACACTGGTATATGTGCGCACCTATATATCCACTGGCGCATCTGGTATATGTGCACCTAATATCCACTGACGCACACTGGTATATGTGCACACCTATATATCCACTGACGCACACTGGTATATGTGCACACCTATATATCCACTGACGCACACTGGTATATGTGCACACCTATATATCCACTGGCGCACACTGGTATATGTGCACACCTATATATCCACTGACGCACACTGGTATATGTGCACACCTATATATCCACTGACGCACACTCATATATGTGCACACCTATATATCCACTGATGCACACTGGTATATGTGCACACCTATATATCCACTGGCGCACACTGGTATATGTGCACACCTATATATCCACTGATGCACACTGGTATATGTGCACACCTATATATCCACTGGCGCACACTGGTATATGTGCACACCTATATATCCACTGACGCACACTCGTATATGTGCACATCTATATATCCACTGACGCACACTCATATATGTGCACACCTATATATCCACTGATGCACACTGGTATATGTGCACACCTATATATCCACTGGCGCACACTGGTATATGTGCACACCTATATATACACTGACGCACACTGGTATATGTGCACACCTATATATACACTGGCGCACACTCGCACGTATATATATCTGTATGTACTGGCACACACTCGCACGTATATAGATCTGTATGTACTGGCACACACTCGCACGTATATATATGTATGTACTGGCACACACTCGCACGTATATATATGTATGTACTGGCGCACACTCACACGTGTATATATATGTATGTACTGGCGCACACTCACACGTATATATATATATATGTACTGGCACACACTCGCACGTATATATATCTGTATGTACTGGCACACACTCACACGTATATATATCTGTATGTACTGGCACACACTCGCACGTATATATATGTATGTACTGGCACACACTCGCACGTATATATACATGTATGTACTGGCACACACTCGCACGTATATATACATGTATGTACTGGCACACACTCGCACGTATATAGATTTATGTACTGGCACACACTCGCACGTATATAGATCTGTATGTACTGGCACACACTCGCACGTATATACATGTATGTACTGGCACACACTCACAGGTATATATGTACTGGCGCACACTCGCACGTATATATATGTATGTACTGGCGCACACTCGCACGTATATATATGTATGTACTGGCACACACTCGCACGTATATGTATGTACTGGCACACACTCGCACGTATATATATGTATGTACTGGCACACACTCGCACGTATATAGATGTATGTACTGGCACACACTCGCACGTATATAGATCTGTATGTACTGGCACACACTCGCACGTATATACATGTATGTACTGGCACACACTCACAGGTATATATGTACTGGCGCACACTCGCACGTATATATATGTATGTACTGGCGCACACTCGCACGTATATATATGTATGTACTGGCGCACACTCGCACGTATATATATGTATGTACTGGCACACACTCGCACGTATATACATGTATGTACTGGCGCACACTCACACGTGTATATATATGTATGTACTGGCGCACACTCGCACGTATATACATGTATGTACTGGCGCACACTCACACGTATATATATGTATGTACTGGCACACACTCACACGTATATATATCTGTATGTACTGGCACACACTCGCACGTATATGTATGTACTGGCACACACTCGCACGTATATATACATGTATGTACTGGCACACACTCGCACGTATATAGATGTATGTACTGGCACACACTCGCACGTATATAGATCTGTATGTACTGGCACACACTCGCACGTATATACATGTATGTACTGGCACACACTCACAGGTATATATGTACTGGCGCACACTCGCACGTATATATATGTATGTACTGGCGCAAACTCGCACGTATATATATGTATGTACTGGCACACTCGCACGTATATAGATCTGTATGTACTGGCACACACTCGCACGTATATACATGTATGTACTGGCACACACTCACAGGTATATAGATGTATGTACTGGCACACACTCACAGGTATATAGATGTATGTACTGGCACACACTCGCACGTATATAGATGTATGTACTGGCACACACTCGCACATTATATATGTACTGGCGCACACTCGCACGTATATATATGTATGTACTGGCGCACACTCGCACGTATATATATCTGTATGTACTGGCACACATTCGCACGTATATAGATGTATGTACTGGCGCACACTCGCACGTATATATATGTATGTACTGGCGCACACTCGCACGTATATATATGTATGTACTGGCGCACACTCGCACGTATATATATATGTATGTACTGGCACACACTCGCACGTATATATATCTGTATGTACTGGCACACACTCGCACGTATATATATGTATGTACTGGCGCACACTCACAGGTATATAGATGTATGTACTGGCACACACTCGCACCTATATATATGTATGTACTGGCACACACTCGCACCTATATATATGTATGTACTGGCACACACTCGCACGTATATAGATGTATGTACTGGCACACACTCACAGGTATATAGATGTATGTACTGGCGCACACTTGCACGTATATAGATGTATGTACTGGCGCACACTCGCACGTATATAGATGTATGTACTGGCACACACTCACAGGTATATAGATGTATGTACTGGCACACACTCGCACGTATATACATGTATGTACTGGCGCACACTCGCACGTATATAGATGTATGTACTGGCGCACACTCACAGGTATATAGATGTATGTACTGGCGCACACTCGCACGTATATACATGTATGTACTGGCGCACACTCGCACGTATATAGATGTATATACTGGCGCACACTCGCACGTATATATATGTATGTACTGGCGCACACTCGCACGTATATATATGTATGTCCTTGCGTGAAATCTCTCTAAGCAGATACATACATGAATCCTTGCACATGCAGCACACGTGTACATACTCAGATACAGATGGAGCCGTTCCTGTCACGGTACATTTTCTTATTACGTGTTCCATCGCACACACATTCCTATAAGCCAGCGTAGACCTACATGTCCACATTTACACGGACACTGGTTGGCGGGCAGAGACCTGACTCTTCTGCTCTTGTCTGGCAGTCTCTGCTGTATCTGGGGGAGCCGTCTCTTCTTGGGGCCCCAATTTCGTCCCCTCACCCTCCACTCCAGGAGTCCTCGTTGTATGAGCAGACCCTGAAGAGTAGACCTCCGCGGCCGGCAGCACCAGGTAGGTGGCAGCTGCTGGATTCCTCTGTGCTGCTTGTTGTCTGGCTGTGCGCTGACTGACGTCTCCTCTGCAGATATTCTGGTTTCCTCTGCGTCTTCCCCGTGTCACAGTCTGGAGAACTGTCTGCGGCCGTCCTGTGACCCGCGCTCCGCAGCGCCCCTCAGTGCCCAGTCAGCGACTCCTGTCCTACAGCATCAGGAAGTCCCCTCCCCCAACTGTCTGCTGCCCGCCACCTTCCAGGAGGGGCGCCGAGCATCCGACACCTACCTGACACAAGGTCAGTGCCTGCCGGGTGTGTGCAGAGGTACACGTATGACACGGCCAGTGCTGCTGTCCATTAACCCTTCGTACGTCTGTTCAGGAGCCTGTGCCCTTCGTCAGCTCCGGAGGTCTGTTCGAGTTCGTGGTCTCCTGTGTCTCAGTAAGCTTCGTCATCGGGGGCTCTCGGCCCGAGGAGGGGGTCGCTCTGCAGACGCCGCTCATGGTTCTGGAGACTCCCCAGGGTTCCTGCTGGATGTTCTGCAGCAGCAGAGGTAAGTGGTCACTGCTGAAGACCGTGAACCCAGCAGCCACGAGCCGGGAGTCTCATCGTTGTCTCTCTCCCTGCAGGCTGCTACAGATCTCCCTCTGCACTCCCACCACCTCCCCTCCGGGCCCCCCGTCTACTCCGCTCCCCGAGACTTCTGCAGATTGCTACTTGGAGCCCAAGTTTCTTAAAGAAGCTCCTGTGTGGCCCATGACTGTGGACTGTGGGTGCCCCACTGTGCAGTGAATGGTGGGGGGTGTAGTAGGCATCTTAGACTTTACCTCGTACCTGCTCCTGGGCGGAGGGCCTTGCAATATATCACATGCACAAAAGGGGCCGCTCTGTCCCTGGAGGGGTCCGCACAGCACTGACCAGGACCAAGCAATAATCACAAGCACAGAACAAACCGGCAACTTCTCTCCTCCTTAGTGTTTGTATTTACTGTATGTAGCAAGGGCTGGCCGCCACGACAGCGCGTTGTGCGCTCGATGTATGACGTGGACTGCTGGCCGCCACTACAGCGCGCTCGATGTATGACGTGGACTGCTGGCCGCCACTACAGCGCGCTCGATGTATGACGTGGACTGCTGGCCGCCACTACAGCGTGCTCGATGTATGACGTGGACTGCTGGCCGCCACTACAGTGCGCTGTGCCCTCGATGTATGACGTGGACTGCTGGCCGCCACGACATCGCGTTGTGTGCTCGATGTATGACGTGGACTGCTGGCCGCCACGACACTGCGACATGCGCTGGAAGTATGATCTGGACTGCTGGCCGCCACGACAGCACGATGTGCGCTGGAAGTATAATTTGTGGACTGCTGGCTGCCACAACACTGCAATGTGTGCTGGAAGTATGACGTGGATTGCTGGCCGCCGTTGCACGGTGTTTTGCGCTGGAAGTATGACGTGGATCTCAGAACGCTGCTAATTCATCAGATGAAACTTCATGCTATCAAACCTCCTCAACGGCGGCACACTGTAACTTGTCTCCTTTCCCTACCATAGATGTCCGTGGCTGCCTCTCCTACTATGTCCCCTCCACCGTACCGGACCTCGTGGCTGCCTCTCCTCCTTTGTCCCCTCCACTGTACCTGCCCTTGTGGCTGCCTCTCCTCCTTTGTCTCCTCTACCGTACCTGCCCTCGTGGCTGCCTCTCCTCCTTTGTCCCCTCCACAGTACCTGCCCTCGTGGCTGCCTCTACTACTTTGTCCCCTCCACCGTACCGGACCTCGTGTCTGCCTCTCCTCATTTGTCCCCTCCACCGTACCTGCCCTCGTGGCTGCCTCTCCTCCTTTGTCTCCTCTACCGTACCTGCCCTCGTGGCTGCCTCTCCTCCTTTGTCCCCTCCACCGTACCTGCCCTCGTGGCTGCCTCTCCCCTTTTGCCCCCCACTGTACCTGCCCTCGTGGCTGCCTCTCCTCCTTTGTCCCCTCCACCGTACCTGACCTCGTGGCTGCCTCTCCTCCTGTGTCCCCCCCCCCCCACCGTACCTGCCCTCGTGGCTGCCTCTCCCCTTTTGTCCTCTGCCCTCGTGGCTGCCTCTCCTACTTTGTCCCCCCACTGTACCTGCCCTCGTGGCTGCCTCCCCTCCACCGTACCTGCCCTCGTGGCTGCCTCCCCTCCTTTGTCCCCTCCACCGTACCTGCCCTCGTGGCTGCCTCCCCTCCACCGTACCTGCCCTCGTGGCTGCCTCCCCTCCACCGTACCTGCCCTCGTGGCTGCCTCCCCTCCACCGTACCGTGCCTCGTGGCTGCCTCCCCTCCACCGTACCTGCCCTCATGGCTGCCTCCCCTCCTTTGTCCCCTCCACTGTACCTGCCTTCATGGCTGCCTCTCCTCCTCTGAGGGGTTATGTGTTGAGTATTTTCCTGCGTGGTTGCAGGACTGAAGGACACTAACGGGTCAATGACTCATTTCTACTGAGAAAAGAAACTAAATAAATTATTTTTCATACATGATGGGAGTGATTGCTGTATTGTGGCCCCCACACCCTGCAGAGGGCCGGGCCCCTAGGATCCATGAGCCTTTGTGCTTCCTGTGCTGATGACTTGTCTGGGCTCCAGAGCTTCCTCAGTAGAAAGTGTGAAGTCCTGAACCGTTCTCAATACTTTGGGGTAGGTTTATCCTGGTCGGTGGGGCTCGTGTACAATTGCCGACCAGTCCAGCATTTGCCGCATCTTAGGCCTCATGCACATGACCGTGGTTTCAGTGGGGCCACAGAAGATGCAGACAGCACACCGTGTGCTCTCCACATCCGTATGTGTGGTCTGCAGGCCACAAAAAAAATAGAAGTGCCTATTCTCGTCGAGAATGGGACATTCTAACAGGGCAGGAATGCTGCAACGCTCACAGCCAGTATCTGTGTTACGCAAAAAATCAACGGCTGTGTGCATGAGGCCTTGTAGATATCAGGGGTGTGCTCAAACGCCAGCAATGGTCGCTCTACCTATGTCCGGTCGGAGCTGGGGTCTGCCTTTTCACCCCATACACGTACAGGTTGGGCTTGACCAGGCCCCTCTAGCTCCAGTATGAATGTAAGCGGCACCACGGTGAAACCCTACAGCTCGAAGCTCGTTTCCTCTCACACCTGCCGGTGGGAAAGAGTTGGAGGTCGTCCTACACATTAGAGACCAAAGCTGCTGCTTTCAGTCTAATGTGTATGGAGGCACAGGGTACTCTCCTGCCAAATCCCATACAACCAGTCGGCACAACGTCACTGCTCCTTACGTGGATTTTACTGCCAAGAGGGGGGGGGGCTCTCAATGAACATCCCACATTGTAAAGGGTATCAGGAACTCTCAGACCCCAATGCAAGTTCTGTACCAAGGCTGCCCAGGTGTGGGACTTCAGCCCTCCTGTGAGTAAAAGAGGAGGTAGGTCCCGGGGGGTGACCGTTACCAGTCAGTTACTGGGATCCTCTCACCGGTGTCACCGTTACTACATCATGGATCACCTTACACCCCCCGTTGGATGCTTCACTCTTATTGTAAAGACCCCGTCCTGTATAGGTGATAATGCAGCTACTATGGGACTGTATAGATTGGGGCCCCTGCTTAGTTTGGCCCCCTCCATAACTCCATGTATTCGTCACACAGACAGACAGACAGCGGTGATATCAGGTTATCTTTATTGCTGGTTTGGCCCTCTGTACATCGGGGACAGCAGCGGCTCGGGGTAGACAGTAGGGTGGGGTGTACAGAAGGGAGGAGGCTGGTTTAGGAAGAGGGAGCGGAGGTGGGCTTCTCCTCGCGGGATACAGGGATAGGTCTCTCGCTGTGGCTTGAATCCAGATTGGAATGCAGTTTGGGACCGGAGAAGGTCAAGATGCCGTCAGCTGAGAGGGAGCAGCTGACTAAGGACTGGTCCAAGCTTGGTGGAAGGCGATAACGGCGGTGGAACTCCCGGGAGATGTATCCGTGATCGTCCTGAACACAAACAGCATGTATTCACTATTTTATACGCCACCATCTCTGTGCCACATGTCAACAACCTGAGCTCGACAAAAGGCCTGAACGTCAATACATTGTGTGGCATTACTTCAATACAAGACCAGTCCGAATTGCATCTGACCTACGAGCGCCGTCCCGTGATTGTGAAGCGGATCACATGTATGTTACATGCCTATACCTCTGTCAATTGGATCACTTGTGTCCATCCCTCCACCCATCAGAGGATCTACCCTGTGGACAGATCAGTCATCCATCCCTCCTCCCACCAGAGGATCTACCCTGTGGACACATCAGTCATCCATCCCTCCACCCATCAGAGGATCTACCCTGTGGACACATCAATCATCCATCCCTCCACCCATCAGAGGATCTACTCTGTGGACACATCAGTCATCCATCCCTCCACCATTCAGAGGATCTACCCTGTGGACACATCAGTCATCCATCCCTCCACCCATCAGAGGATCTACCCTGTGGACAGATCAGTCATCCATCCCTCCACCCATCAGAGGATCTACCCTGTGGACAGATCAATCATCCATCCCTCCACCCATCAGAGGATCTACCCTGTGGACACATCAATCATCCATCCCTCCACCCATCAGAGGATCTACCCTGTGGACACATCAGTCATCTATCCCTCCTCCCATCAGAGGATCTACCCTGTGGACACATCAGTCATCCATCCCTCCACCCATCAGAGGATCTACCCTGTGGACACATCAGTCATCCATCCCTCCACCCATCAGAGGATCTACCCTGTGGACACATCAGTCATCCATCCCTCCACCCATCAGAGGATCTACCCTGTGGACACATCAGTCATCCATCCCTCCACCCATCAGAGGATCTACCCTGTGGACACATCAGTCATCCATCCCTCCACCCATCAGAGGATCTACCCTGTGGACACATCAGTCATCCATCCCTCCACCATTCAGAGGATCTACCCTGTGGACACATCAGTCATCCATCTCTCCACCATTCAGAGGATCTACCCTGTGGACACATCAGTCATCCATCCCTTCACCCATCAGAGGATCTACCCTGTGGACACATCAGTCATCCATCCCTCCACCCATCAGAGGATCTACCCTGTGGACACATCAGTCATCCATCCCTCCACCCATCAGAGGATCTACCCTGTGGACACATCAGTCATCCATCCCTCCACCCATCAGAGGATCTACCCTGTGGACACATCAGTCATCCATCCCTCCACCCATCAGAGGATCTACCCTGTGGACATCAGTCATCCATCCCTCCACCCATCAGAGGATCTACCCTGTGGACACATCAGTCATCCATCCCTCCACCCATCAGAGGATCTACCCTGTGGACACATCAGTCATCCATCCCTCCACCCATCAGAGGATCTACCCTGTGGACACATCAGTCATCCATCCCTCCACCCATCAGAGGATCTACCCTGTGGACACATCAGTCATCCATCCCTCCACCCATCAGAGGATCTACCCTGTGGACACATCAGTCATCCATCCCTCCACCCATCAGAGGATCTACCCTGTGGACACATCAGTCATCCATCCCTCCTCCCATCAGAGGATCTACCCTGTGGACACATCAGTCATCCATCCCTCCTCCCATCAGAGGATCTACCCTGTGGACACATCAGTCATCCATCCCTCCACCCATCAGAGGATCTACCCTGTGGACACATCAGTCATCCATCCCTCCACCCATCCGAGGAACTATCCTGTGGACACATCAATCATCCATCCCTCCACCCATCAGATAATCTACCCTGTGGACAGATCAGTCATCCATCCCTCCTCCCACCAGAGGATCTACCCTGTGGACACATCAGTTATCCATCCCTCCATCCATCAGAGGATCTACCCTGTGGACAGATCAGTCGTCCATCCCTCCTCCCACCAGAGGATCTACCCTGTGGACACATCAGTCATCCATCCCTCCACCCATCAGAGGATCTACCCTGTGGACAGGTCATCCATCCCTCCTCCCATCAGAGGATCTACCCTGTGGACAGGTCATCCATCCCTCCACCCATCAGAGGATCTACCCTGTGGACAGATCAGTCATCCATCCCTCCACCCATCCGAGGAACTACCCTGTGGACACATCAATCATCCATCCCTCCACCCATCAGAGAATCTACCCTGTGGACAGATCAGTCGTCCATCCCTCCTCCCACCAGAGGATCTACCGTGTGGACACATCAGTCATCCATCTCTCCACCATTCAGAGGATCTACCCTGTGGACACATCAGTCATCCATCCCTCCACCCATCAGAGGATCTACCCTGTGCACACATCAGTCATCCATCCCTCCACCCATCAGAGGATCTACCCTGTGGACACATCAGTCATCGATCCCTCCTCCCATCAGAGGATCTACCCTGTGGACAGATCAGTCATCCATCCCTCCACCCATCAGAGGATCTACCCTGTGGACACATCAGTCATCCATCCCTCCACCCATCAGAGGATCTACCCTGTGGACACATCAGTCATCCATCCCTCCACCCATCAGAGGATCTACCCTGTGGACACATCAGTCATCCATCCCTCCACCCATCAGAGGATCTACCCTGTGGACACATCAGTCATCCATCCCTCCACCCATCAGAGGATCTACCCTGTGGACACATCAGTCATCCATCCCTCCACCCATCAGAGGATCTACCCTGTGGACACATCAATCATCCATCCCTCCTCCCATCAGAGCATCTACCCTGTGGACAGGTCATCCATCCCTCCACCCATCAGAGGATCTACCCTGTGGACAGATCAGTCATCCATCCCTCCACCCATCAGAGCATCTACCCTGTGCACACATCAGTCATCCATCCCTCCACCCATCAGAGGATCTACCCTGTGGACAGATCAGACATCCATCCCTCCTCCCATCAGAGGATCTACCCTGTGTACAGATCAGTCATCCATCCCTCCACCCATCAGAGGATCTACCCTGTGTACAGATCAGTCATCCATCCCTCCACCCATCAGAGGATCTACCCTGTGGACACATCAGTCATCCATCCCTCCACCCATCAGAGGATCTACCCTGTGGACACATCAGTCATCCATCCCTCCACCCATCAGAGGATCTACCCTGTGGACACATCAGTCATCCATCCCTCCACCCATCAGAGGATCTACCCTGTGGACACATCAGTCATCCATCCCTCCACCCATCAGAGGATCTACCCTGTGGACACATCAGTCATCCATCCCTCCACCCATCAGAGGATCTACCCTGTGGACACATCAGTCATCCATCCCTCCACCCATCAGAGGATCTACCCTGTGGACACATCAGTCATCCATCCCTCCACCCATCAGAGGATCTACCCTGTGGACACATCAGTCATCCATCCCTCCACCCATCAGAGGATCTACCCTGTGGACACATCAGTCATCCATCCCTCCACCCATCAGAGGATCTACCCTGTGGACACATCAGTCATCCATCCCTCCACCCATCAGAGGATCTACCCTGTGGACACATCAGTCATCCATCCCTCCACCCATCAGAGGATCTACCCTGTGGACACATCAGTCATCCATCCCTCCACCCATCAGAGGATCTACCCTGTGGACACATCAGTCATCCATCCCTCCACCCATCAGAGGATCTACCCTGTGGACACATCAGTCATCCATCCCTCCACCCATCAGAGGATCTACCCTGTGGACACATCAGTCATCCATCCCTCCACCCATCAGAGGATCTACCCTGTGGACACATCAGTCATCCATCTCTCCACCCATCAGAGGATCTACCCTGTGGACACATCAGTCATCCATCCCTCCACCCATCAGAGGATCTACCCTGTGGACACATCAGTCATCCATCCCTCCACCCATCAGAGGATCTACCCTGTGGACACATCAGTCATCCATCCCTCCACCCATCAGAGGATCTACCGTGTGGATACATCAGTCATCCATCCCTCCACCCATCAGAGGATCTACCCTGTGGACACATCAGTCATCCATCCCTCCACCCATCAGAGGATCTACCCTGTGGACACATCAGTCATCCATCCCTCCACCCATCAGAGGATCTACCCTGTGGACACATCAGTCATCCATCCCTCCACCCATCAGAGGATCTACCCAGTGGACACATCAGTCATCCATCCCTCCACCCATCAGAGGATCTACCCCGTGGACACATCAGTCATCCATCCCTCCACCCATCAGAGGATCTACCCAGTGGACACATCAGTCATCCATCCCTCCACCCATCAGAGGATCTACCCCGTGGACAGATCAGTCATCCATCCCTCCACCCATCAGAGGATCTACCCTGTGGACACATCAGTCATCCATCCCTCCACCCATCAGAGGATCTACCCTGTGTACACATCAGTCATCCATCCCTCCACCCATCAGAGGATCTACTCTGTGGACACATCAGTCATCCATCCCTCCACCCATCAGAGGATCTACCCTGTGGACACATCAGTCATCCATCCCTTCACCCATCAGAGGATCTACCCTGTGTACACATCAGTCATCCATCCCTCCACCCATCAGAGGATCTACCCTGTGGACACATCAGTCATCCATCCCTCCACCCATCAGAGGATCTACCCTGTGGACACATCAGTCATCCATCCCTCCACCCATCAGAGGATCTACCCTGTGGACACATCAGTCATCCATCCCTCCACCCATCAGAGGATCTACCCTGTGCACACATCAGTCATCCATCCCTCCACCCATCAGAGGATCTACCCTGTGGACTCATCGCTCACCTGTCTTTCACTGTGTTTTCCATGGATCTCCACAAAGTCATCCTGAAGTTTGACTGTCAGATCCTCAGGAGAAAAATGCTTCACGTCCAAGTTGATGATAAAACGTTCCCGGTCTGAGCGCACCTGTAATGAGAGACAGAGCTCATCCGTCCGCCATCTTACCTGCAGCTGAGGCATGGACATCACCGATAGCAGATGCAATGTATACCCAGCTGGAGGGAATCTTTTTATCATGTGAGAGGATTTCCTGACATAGAAGAGCGGTTCTAGAGTTACCGCCAATATCAGAAGGAAAAGGACAGACGACCCAAAGGTCCAACCTCAGCTGGAGATAACCAAGATCCAAACAGCCAAGAATAGACTATGGGGAGAGAGTCGGGAGGCTTCCAGGGCATTCTGGAGACCCCAGACCTAAAGGAACCTCCACACATAAGAAGGATTTGTATATCGTAGAGACCACCTAGTGTACTGATTTGTGACGGGTCACCCTCACCTCAGAGATGCCAGAGTCCATGTATCCCCTGAAGATGCTCTGCCTGTAGTAGGGGCTGATGGTGGAGGAGAAGAAGGGGTACAGGTCATAATCGAACAGCCCATCTCCAAAGATCTGATCAAAGACGCGGTTGGGATAGAAGGGACCCAGGGCACGCTTGAACCAGGGGTGCTGAATAGTGATGTCCATGGTTGAGACGTGAAGCCAGACACAGACCTATGTGCCACAATCAGCAGCCAGACCCTTATATACCAGGCGAAGTGAAGGGGATCGCACTTTCACATGGGGACGGATTACACAGAGCCCTCCAGAGAGACATGACTTCATCCACAACCAACCGTCAGCAAATTTCTCTGTCTGACCCGGGGCACAATGTCTGCCCGGCTGGTTTCTCCTGTGCCAGCAAAATCCCCAAATTACTGCCTGGGGGTCACAATGGGAATGGTACAGGAAGCTAAAAATATGAAGGAGATGGTGGAATAGTTACTGCTATCATAGAGTGAACTACAGGACAAGAACCAAGAGCAGATATTACATGATCAGATCTCACAGATACAGCATGAGGAGAGCAGATCAGATCTCACAGATACAGATACAGCATGAGGAGCCCAGATCAGATCTCATAGATACAGATACAGCATGAGGAGCCCAGATCAGATCTGACAGATATAGAGACAGCATGAGGAGCCCAGATCAGATCTCACAGATACAGCATGAGGAGCCCAGATCAGATCTCATAGATACATCATGAGGAGCCCAGATCAGATCTCATAGATACAGATACAGCATGAGGAGCCCAGATCAGATCTCATAGATACAGATACAGCATGAGGAGCCCAGATCAGATCTCATAGATACAGCATGAGGAGCCCAGATCAGATCTCATAGATACAGATACAGCATGAGGAGCCCAGATCAGATCTCACAGATACAGCATGCAGCATGAGCCCAGATCAGATCTCACAGATACAGATACAGCATGAGGAGCCCAGATCAGATCTCATAGATACAGCATGAGGAGCCCAGATCAGATCTCATAGATACAGCATGAGGAGAGCAGATCAGATCTCACAGATACAGATACAGCATGAGGAGCCCAGATCAGATCTCATAGATACAGCATGAGGAGCCCAGATCAGATCTCATAGATACAGATACAGCATGAGGAGCCCAGATCAGATCTCATAGATACAGCATGAGGAGAGCAGATCAGATCTCACAGATACAGATACAGCATGAGGAGCCCAGATCAGATCTCATAGATACAGCATGAGGAGCCCAGATCAGATCTAACAGATACAGCATGAGGAGCCCAGATCAGATCTCATAGATACATCATGAGGAACCCAGATCAGATCTCATAGATACAGATACAGCATGAGAAACCCAGATCAGATCTCATAGATACATCATGAGGAACCCAGATCAGATCTCATAGATACAG
>CM065591.1:2513448-2568829 GCA_033119425.1 Bufotes viridis | reverse complement strand
ATTTAACATATCCCCAGATGGCTTGGATCTGAGCGCTCAATATATCCAAGGATAGAGGCAGACTCCATTGAGCACATGGTTGCAAAAGGACATAAAACATATACGTTACAATTACTACATAAAACATATACATGCAACATATCCCCAGATAGCTTAGGTCTGAGCGCACATTATGGAATGGCGCTCAGACCACATATCCAGTTCAATTGCCATGGAGCTAAAGTCTTTCCCATAGTCTTTCATTATACGAATGGGCTCCATAGCAGAGCTATCTGGGGCATCACCGCTCAAACAGGACAAGCATACATGGGGCCATAGTCGCAGGGCAGGAGGCGAGCAAGCAGTCCCTTCCAGGAAACTGGGGCAGACTCTGGTACAGGGTCCAGTCCGCTACATTTCTCCCCTTTACCAAAGAGACTAACAGGGTATCTGACCTCCTGCCGGTCAGTGCCCTGGTTGAGTCCAACAACCCACCCACGAAGCACAAACAGCAGTACAGCCCACCCACAATAAATGGTTTACTACACCTGGATAAAGTAGCAACTTGTCCATGTCCAGGTGCCTCACTACGGCTGTGCGGGGGACTGGTAGACTGCCTAGGTGGGTTGCTGAGTGGGCAGAGACCGGCGATACTCTGCCCTGGGGCCAGCGCTACCACGGAGTAGCCTGGTGGGAGCCTGGTTGTGGGGGAGGAGACCGACTGTCTCCCCTCTGGATAAACCGCTCTGTGGCTGGCGGACAGGACCGACCATCCTTGCCCCTTGTGTTGCAAGTGCAGAGACCACGGTCCCATCTGCACCGTTGGGGGCGTAACATCTCCCCTTGGTGGGTTAGGCTGCCGCTGGAGAGAGGGTGTAACAAGCCCTCTCTCTGAACTGTAGACTGCCGCTGGGAGAGCGGGTAGCAGGCTCCTCTCGCTGACCCTCTCTGCTGGTGGAGGGGGACCAACTGTCTCCCCTTTCAATATCTTGTCCTGCTGCTGGGGTACACACTGCAGCTGGGGAGGAAGGATGACACCTTTAGCTCCCTGGGGTACACACTGCCGCTGTGGAGGAAGGACGGCACCTTCAGCTCCCAGGGGTACACACGGTCGCTGGGGAGGAAGGGAAACACCTTCAGCTCCCTGGGATACACACTGCAGCTGGGGAGGAAGGACGACACCTTCAGCTCCCTGGGATACACCCTGCCGCTGGGGAGGAAGGACGACACCTTCAGCTCCCTGGGGTACACACTGCCGCGGGGGAGGAAGGACAGCACCTTCAGCTCCCTGGGGTACACACTGCCGCTGGGGAGGAAGGACGACACCTTCAGCTCCCTGGGGTACACACTGCCGCTGTGGAGGAAGGACAGCACCTTCAGCTCTCCGGACGCACTCAGCCGCTGGGGAGGGTGGACGATACCATCTGCCATGAACTGCAGGTACTCTGCTGTTATCCTCCTCACGAACTGCACAGATTTCTCCGGGGGGTTGGGTCCGTAGAAAATCAGCCGTGATCTCAGCTCTCTGTCAAATTCCTCCTGCGTGTAGCTGGGTGCCATGCTTGTTTTCCTGAAGTTCTTTCTTTTGTAGATAGGGCGCTGTACGGGTACTGGCGTTGCCCTCACTTTGTAATCAAGGAATGGTGTTGCCCTGTAGATGTCCTTCTGGGCTGTGGAAATGATCCCGTGCTTGCCACCAAATGTAACGGACCGTTACGCACACAACTCCGTTTAGGCGATATTCCCTTTTCCGGATAGACCAGCAGCTACTGCAATCACCAACTTCCCGAACTGCAAACCACACGAATTCACCAACTTCCGAACAAGAGACACACGAACCCTGGAAGCAGCCGAACAGGAAAAGCAATATGAACAGCTTACACTCCTGGCAATCAGCATACAGTCAAATCCCCCCCAATAACGAGACGACACTTCGTTTTGAGGGTCAAGCAGGAACTCTAACTTTTATTAAGGGCTACCTGCCCGGTATTTATCCAGGTCTCCCACCTGGTGGACACTCCCCTAGGGGACCAGAAGGAAGACTGCGACACGGGATACAGCAGCCAATCACACACAATGGGACAATACAGACACCCCCAGCATATCCCTCCCCTCTGCCTGTGATACAATCACCCTACATGGGTAATGTAATCATCACAGGCAGGCGAATACACAATGTCTTCTGTCCTGGAGACAATTAAGGAGTCATTCAATTATCTCTCAGGACAAAGGGAAATCGCCAATACACATGTGGGGACAATAGGACAGACATCACTATTCAATACACAATGTCCCACCCTTTACAATACACAGACATTTAACATATTCCCAGAAGGCTTGGATCTGAGCGCTCAATATATCCAAGGATAGAGGCAGACTCCATTGAGCACATGGTTGCAAAAGGACATAAAACATATACGTTGCAATTACTACATAAAACATATACATGCAACATATCCCCAGATAGCTTAGGTCTGAGCGCACATTATTGAATGGCGCTCAGACCACACACATCCAGTTCAATTGCCATGGAGCTAAAGTCTTTCCCATAGTCTTTCATTATACGAATGGGCTCCATAGCAGAGCTATCTGGGGCATCACCGCTCAAACAGGACAAGCATACATGGGGCCATAGTCGCAGGGCAGGAGGCGAGCAAGCAGTCCCTTCCAGGAAACTGGGGCAGACTCTAGTACCGGGTCCAGTCCGCTACAGCTCCTCATGCTGTATCTGTATCTATAAGATCTGATCTGGGTTCCTCATGCTGTATCTATGAGATCTGATCTGGGCTCCTCATGCTGTATCTGTATCTGTATCTATAAGATCTGATCTGGGCTCCTCATGCTGTATTTGTATCTATGAGATCTGATCTGGGCTCCTCATGCTGTATCTATGAGATCTGATCTGGGCTCCTCATGCTGTATCTGTGAGATCTGATCTGGGTTCCTCATGCTGTATCTGTGAGATCTGATCTGGGTTCCTCATGCTGTATCTGTATCTGTCAGATCTGATCTGGGTTCCTCATGCTGTATCTGTATCTATGAGATCTGATCTGGGCTCCTCATGCTGTATCTATGAGATCTGATCTGGGCTCCTCATGCTGTATCTGTATCTGTGAGATCTGATCTGGGCTCCTCATGCTGTATCTGTGAGATCTGATCTGGGTTCCTCATTCTGTATCTGTCAGATCTGATCTGGGTTCCTCATGCTGTATCTGTGAGATCTGATCTGGGCTCCTCATGCTGTATCTGTGAGATCTGATCTGGGCTCCTCATGCTGTATCTGTATCTATGAGATCTGATCTGGGCTCCTCATGATGTATCTGTATCTGTGAGATCTGATCTGGGCTCCTCATGCTGTATCTGTATCTGAGATCTGATCTGGGCTCCTCATGCTGTATCTGTATCTGTGAGATCTGATCTGGGCTCCTCATGCTGTATCTATGAGATCTGATCTGGGCTCCTCATGCTGTATCTGTATCTATGAGATCTGATCTGGGCTCCTCATGCTGTATCTATGAGATCTGATCTGGGCTCCTCATGCTGTATCTGTATCTATGAGATCTGATCTGGGTTCCTCATGCTGTATCTATGAGATCTGATCTGGGCTCCTCATGCTGTATCTGTGAGATCTGATCTGGGCTCCTCATGCTGTATCTGTATCTATGAGATCTGATCTGGGTTCCTCATGCTGTATCTGTATCTATGAGATCTGATCTGGGTTCCTCATGCTGTATCTGTATCTGTGAGATCTGATCTGGGCTCCTCATGTTGTATCTGTATCTATGAGATCTGATCTGGGCTCCTCATGCTGTATCAGTGAGATCTGATCTGGGTTCCTCATGCTGTATCTTTATCTATGAGATCTGATCTGGGCTCCTCGTGCTGTATCTATGAGATCTGATCTGTGCTCCTCATGCTGTATCTGTATCTATGAGATCTGATCTGGGCTCCTCATGCTGTATCTGTGAGATCTGATCTGGGTTCCTCATGCTGTATCTGTATCTATGAGATCTGATCTGGGCTCCTCGTGCTGTATCTATGAGATCTGATCTGGGTTCCTCATGCTGTATCTGTATCTATGAGATCTGATCTGGGCTCCTCATGCTGTATCTGTATCTATGAGATCTGATCTGGGCTCCTCATGCTGTATCTATGAGATCTGATCTGGGCTCCTCATGCTGTATCTGTATCTATGAGATCTGATCTGGGCTCCTGTAGCGGACTGGACCCTGTTCCAGAGTCTGCCCCAGTTTCTTGGAGAGGCATGCTTGCTAGCCTCTTACCCTGCGACTATGGCCCCAATGACAGTTGGCATTCACAATGGACATCGCCTGTGACCTAATCAGCACCCACAATGGACCAGCCATGTGGGATTGTGATATATCTGGCTGTATGTTGATTGGTCGCTGTATTTTGTGTGGGAGTGTCTGTGTTTATTGTACGGATTGATTGGTTGTATTTCAAACCCCTGTGGGCCGTACTATGTTTGTGGAGTGTAAATAAAAGAGGCGGTATGCCCCAGGAGAGAGTTTCCTGTTTAACCCTCAAAACGAAGTGTCGTCTCGTTATTGGGGGGGATTTGACTGTATGCTGATTGCCAGGAGTGTAAGCTGTTCATATTGCTTTTCCTGTTCGGCTGCTTCCAGGGTTCGTGTGTCTCTTGTTCGGAAGTTGGTGAATTCGTGTGGTTTGCAGTTCGGGAAGTTGGTGATTGCAGTAGCTGCTGGTCTATCCGGAAAAGGGAATATCGCCTAAACGGAGTTGTGTGCGTAACGGTCCGTTACAGCTCCTCATGCTGTATCTGTATCTGTGAGATCTGATCTGGGCTCCTCATGCTGTATCTGTATCTGTGAGATGTGATCTGGGCTCCTCATGCTGTATCTGTATCTGTGAGATCTGATCTGGGCTCCTCATGCTGTATCTGTATCTATGAGATCTGATCTGGGCTCCTCATGCTGTATCTGTATCTGTGAGATCTGATCTGGGCTCCTCTTGCTGTATCTGTATCTCTGAGATCTGATCTGGGCTCCTCATGCTGTATCTGTATCTGTGAGATCTGATCTGGGTTCCTCATCCTGTATCTGTGAGATCTGATCTGCTCTCCTCATGCTGTATCTATGAGATCTGATCTGGGCTCCTCATGCTGTATCTGTATCTGTGAGATCTGATCTGGGCTCCTCTTGCTGTATCTGTGAGATCTGATCTGGGCTCCTCATGCTGTATCTGTATCTGTGAGATCTGATCTGGGCTCCTCATGCTGTATCTGTGAGATCTGATCTGCTCTCCTCATGCTGTATCTGTATCTATGAGATCTGATCTGGTCTCCTCATGCTGTATCTGTATCTATGAGATCTGATCTGGGCTCCTCATGCTGTATCTATGAGATCTGATCTGGGATCCTCATGCTGTATCTGTATCTATGAGATCTGATCTGGGCTCCTCATGCTGTATCTGTATCTGTGAGATCTGATCTGGGCTCCTCATGCTGTATCTGTATCTATGAGATCTGATCTGGGCTCCTCATGCTGTATCTGTATCTGTGAGATCTGATCTGGGCTCCTCTTGCTGTATCTGTATCTGTGAGATCTGATCTGGGCTCCTCATGCTGTATCTATGAGATCTGATCTGGGCTCCTCATGCTGTATCTATGAGATCTGATCTGGGCTCCTCATGCTGTATCTATGAGATCTGATCTGGGCTCCTCATGCTGTATCTATGAGATCTGATCTGGGCTCCTCATGCTGTATCTGTATCTATGAGATCTGATCTGGGCTCCTCATGCTGTATCTATGAGATCTGATCTGGGCTCCTCATGCTGTATATGTATCTGTGAGATCTGATCTGGGCTCCTCATGCTGTATCTGTATCTGTGAGATCTGATCTGGGCTCCTCATGATGTATCTATGAGATCTGATCTGGGTTCCTCATGCTGTATCTGTATCTATGAGATTTGAACTGGGCTCCTTATGCTGTATCTATGAGATCTGATCTGGGTTCCTCATGCTGTATCTGTATCTGTGAGATCTGATCTGGGCTCCTCATGATGTATCTATAAGATCTGATCTGCTCTCCTCATGCTGTATCTGTATCTATGAGATCTGATCTAGGCTCCTCATGCTGTATCTATGAGATCTGATCTGGGCTCTAAATACTGTATCTGTATCTATGAGATTTGATCTGGGCTCCTTATGCTGTATCTGTATCTATGAGATCTGATCTGGGTTCCTCATGCTGTATCTGTATCTATGAGATCTGATCTGGGCTCCTCATGCTGTATCTGTATCTGTGAGATCTGATCTGGGCTCCTCATGCTGTATCTGTGAGATCTGAACTGGGTTCCTCATGCTGTATCTGTGAGATCTGATCTGGGCTCCTCATGCTGTATCTGTATCTGTGAGATCTGATCTGGGCTCCTCATGCTGTATCTGTATCTATGAGATTTGATCTGGGCTCCTTATGCTGTATCTGTGAGATCTGATCTGGGTTCCTCATGCTGTATCTGTGAGATCTGATCTGGGTTCCTCATGCTGTATCTGTGAGATCTGATCTGGGTTCCTCATGCTGTATCTGTGAGATCTGATCTGGGTTCCTCATGCTGTATCTGTATCTGTCAGATCTGATCTGGGTTCCTCATGCTGTATCTGTGAGATCTGATCTGGGCTCCTCATGCTGTATCTGTATCTATGAGATCTGATCTAGGCTCCTCATGCTGTATCTATGAGATCTGATCTGGGCTCCTCATGCTGTATCTATGAGATCTGATCTGGGTTCTGTAGCGGAGTAATGGTATAATCCACGGTATCTCCGCTGGTAGACCGGAACAGCATACAATAATCCAGGTAGCGTTACAAGGATCCCTTCTTCCCAAGGACTAGACGACACATAGTCTGGGAGTCAACAACAACTTTTATTGCAATGTAACCGTTTATATACACGTCCCCATGCAAGGGGTTTCCATAAAGACATTCCAGGGGTTTTCTCCTGGTGGACTCTGTTGAACTTAACCTGCAATGTAATCAGTGACCTGCTGAGCATTCGTCTGGTTGTTCAGTAGCAACACAATGAATACAATATTAATGCGGTTATCACCTAGGCCGAGGGGAGATGTTGTGTGGCCTGTAACCAGTTCGTGATTAGACAATGTACAATTCTCCAGGGGGTATTGTTCCATAAAACACAATGGATATAAGGTTAATGGAGTTATCTTCCAGGCTGAGGGGATGGGATGTGTGGCATACAACATCTGATCATGGAACTAGCATACGAATGCCCTCAGTGTTTTAGAGGGTAAAATGAACATATGGACCCAGTCTTTGCTATACTGAAGTGGCTAGGTTTGCCACAATGCTCCCCCAGAACCACAAGCCGGCATACACAGTCTGATCCCAACGGATCGGCTTGGGGATGTCCGGAGGAGTACTCACAGATCACTTTTCAAGTTCTGTTTGTCTGGATAACCCGTCGGCGTTGCCATTCTGTTTCCCAGGGCGGTAGTGGATGGTAAAGTCAAAAGGCTGCAGCGCCAAGCTCCAACGCAGCAGCCTGGCATTGTCTCCTGACACCCTGTTCAGCCGCACCAACGGGTTGTGATCTGTGAGTAAGGAAAAGGGTTGCCCATACAAGTAGGGCTGCAGCTTTTTAAGGACCCACACCACGGCCAGACATTCCTTTTCCATTGCGGCGTAGCTTACTTCTCTGGGCAGGAGTTTTCTGCTTAGGTAAGCCACTGGGTGCTCGCCGCCATCTGCTCCGACTTGGCTCAGCACTGCTCCCAATCCAAACATAGAAGCGTCTGTGTGGACAAGGAATCGTTTAGTTGGATCAGGAGCAGCGAGTACAGGTGCATTAATCAGAGCCGTTTTCAGTTGCTGGAAGGCCAGTTCACACTCTGGGGGTCCAGACTACTAGCTTGGGGAGGTTTTTACGGGTCAAATCCGTGAGGGGCTTGGCTAGGGTGCTGTAATTGGGCACAAATTTCCGGTAGTACCCGGCGGTACCCAGGAAGGCTAGGACTTGGGTCTTGAGTACGGGGGTTGGCCACTTGGCTACGGCCTCTATCTTGGCAGGCTCGGGTTTCTGTTGACCGCTCCCTACTCGGTGGCCTAGATATTGGACTTCAGCCATCCCTATATGGCATTTACTGGGTTTAAGGGTTAACCCTGCTTCCCTGATGCGGTCTAGTACGGCTCCTATGTGGGTCAGGTGTTCGGCCCAGGAGTGACTAAAAATGGCTATGTCATCTAAATAGGCACAAGCGTACTCCTGGAACCCGTCCAATAACCGATCCACCATCCTCTGAAAAGTAGCCGGGGCGTTTTTCATCCCGAATGGCATGACGTTAAACTGGTACAGGCCAAACGGGGTGACAAACGCTGACTTGGGGATGGCTTCCTCAGCTAAGGGAATCTGCCAGTACCCCTTACAAAGATCTATTGTAGTGAGGTACTGGCCTCTGGCCATTTTATCCAGGAGCTCGTCCATCCGGGGCATAGGGTAGGCGTCAGATACGGTTTTGTCATTGAGCCTCCTGTAGTCTACGCAGAAGCGGGTTGTCCCATCCCGCTTCGGCACTAGCACTACCGGGGAGGCCCAGGGGCTGTCAGAGTGTTCTATAACCCCTAACTGTAACATTTCCTCAATCTCTTTCCGCATGTTCTCCTTTACGGACTCTGGTATGCGGTACGGGGGTTGTCGTAGCGGGGTTTGTCTGGGGGTCTCTACCCTATGGGTAGCTAGGGGTGTGTACCCGGGGAGATTAGAGAACGTGGCCCCTTTATCCTGAATTAACCTTTGTGCTTGTGCCCGTTCTTGGGGGCTCAGGCGCTCTCCTAACTGTACTTCCCCCAGGCCCTCATTCTGGTCTCCTCTCTCTAGGAGGTCTGGGAGGGGTAAGCTATCAAAGTCCTCTGCGGCAGAGGCACAGATGGCGGCTACATTTTCCACGCGCTCGTAGTATGGCTTCAGCATATTCACGTGGAGCATGCGTCTGCTACCCGCCCCAGCGCCGGGGCCAATCACATAGGTTGTATCACAGATCTGTTCTACCACCTTGTATGGGCCCTGCCAGGAGGCCTGCAGCTTGTCATTGTGGACCGGCCTCAGGATTAGCACCTTCTGCCCTATCTGAAAGCTGCGGTCTCTGGCCCCCTATCATACCATCTGCGCTGTCGTTGTTGGGCTGCCTGGAGGTTGGTGCGAACTGTCTGAGTCAATTCCTCCAGGCGCTCACGAAACTCTAGCACGTATGGGACGATAGGGGTACCCCTAGTGTTCACCTCTCCTTCCCAGTGTTCTCGGATGAGATCTAAGGGACCTCTCACCCTTCTCCCGAACAGTAGTTCAAAGGGGAGAACCCGGTGGACTCTTGGGGAACCTCCTGTATGCAAATAGCAAATGAGGTAAGAACCTTTCCCAGTCCTTTCTGGTGTCTACAAGCGTACGGATCATCTGCTTCAGAGTTCCGTTGAAACGTTCGCAGAGACCGTTGGACTGGGGGTGATAAGCCGAATTTAAGATGGGTTTAATACCGCATACCTTCCAGAGTTGGTGGGTGACCTCTGCAGTGAATTGGGTGCCCCTATCTGAAATAATCTCCGGGAAATCCCATGCGGGAGAAGATTTGCATCAGGGCATCCGCTATGGTCTCTGCATGAACATTGGTCAGCGCCACCGCCTCTGGATACCTGGTGGCATAGTCCACTACGGTCAAGATGTACTTCTTGCCGGAGGGACTGGGTTTAGCTAGGGGGCCGATGAGGTCTACTGCCACTCGACTAAATGGTTCCTCAATAATTGGAAGGGGTTGGAGCTTCGCTTTATAGCGATCTCCTCGCTTCCCTACTCTCTGGCAGGTATCGCAGGTTTGGCAAAATTGCTTGATATCCTTTGAGATACCTGGCCAGAAAAAGTTCTGGAGTCAGCCGATGTTTAGTTCGGCTGACCCCTAGATGTCCTGACAGGGGTATGTACGTGGGCAATGCGCAGTAAGTCCTGCCTATATTTTTGGGGTACTATCAGCTGTTTAGTGGGCATCGGGATAGACCCAGCTACTATTTTTCAGCGTAGCGGTATAATAGAGCCCTTGTCCCAGGCATATCTCTCTCCCTCTAACCCGGCCTGGCTGTTGGCTATCCTGTCTTTATACACCTGTAAGGAGGGATCTAAAGCTACTTCACTGCCAAATTCTAGCGGGGCATCCCAGGGGAGGGCATCGGGAGAACGGGGTGGTTCGCTTACCTGAGCCTCGGAGTGTGTGGATGGTGCCATGGTGCGGGCCTGCTGTCTGGTGACGACTGGGTATGCCTCTTGTACCATGGGTTGGGGAACAAAAGCTGACGTGAGCTCCCCAAGTCGTTGCCCAAAATAACATCTGCAGGCAAGTCTTGCATGAGCCCCACTTCCACATCCCCTGAACCTACTCCCCAATTCAAATGCACCTTGGCAGTAGGTACTTTGTAGATGGCTCCCCCTGCTACTCGCACGGCTACACACTCTCCGGTGCGGGCCTCCTTGGGGATGAGGTGGTTCCGGACCAAAGTCAAAGTGGCCCCGAGTCACGTAGCCCTTGCACATGTTTCCCCGCTAGGTATACACCCTGGCGATGACCTTGTCTATTGTCGGAAGCTGCTTGGATGGGGTTGGCCTCATGTAGTACCCCCAGTTGTTCTTCCACGGAGGCGGCTGAAGTGTGTCTGGCGTTGGCTTCACTCTGGTAGCAATGTGCCGTCGCCCGAGCCCCTGGGGGTTGGCCCGATTGGACCAGGTTTGGCGGTTACGGTTCCGTGGGCATTCCCGGTGCACATGGCCCAACTGGTTGCAGGTGTGGCATCGTATACTAGGCCGGGGTGGGTATCTCGGTGCGTGTTGGGTAGGGGCTCCCCTGAGTCGTGACAGAGTCAAAGTCGCAGGAGCTGGAGGAGGGGTTGCAGGTCTGGAGAATAAGCGGGGGCGGACGTTGGTATCGTCTTGCGTCCTGGTGCTCGTCCGCTAGCTTGGCTGCGTCGTTTAGTGTACGGGGCTTTCGATCCTTTACCCAGTCTTGTACCTCTGGTGCCAGCCCCTTGAAGAATTGTTCTAGGAGGACCAGTTGTAGTAGGTCCTCCAGGGTAGTGGCTTGGGTCGCTTGTATCCACCCCATGGCAGCTCTGTGTAGCGGTGAGCCCATTCTGCATGAGAATCCTTTTCCTGCTTTTTAAGTTCCCGGAATTTACATCTGCATGCCTCGGGGTAATGGCATAACGTGCTAGAATGGCCTGTTTTACCTTCTGGTAGTCTCTGCTGTCCTCATCCGGAACTGTGCGGTACGCCTCTGCTGCACGGCCAGATAATCTACCGGCAAGCAGGGGTACCTGGTCTGCTGGGCTGATATCATGTAGCTGGCACAGTCTTTCAAAGTCCTGTAGATATCCGTCAATGTCGTCCTCTGTATCGGCATAATTTTTAAATGCTTGATAGGGAATCTTATTTTTCCCTGGGTGATGCTGAATGGTGCGGATGACCCCTCTCTGGATCGCCCGGCCTGTTTGTAGCTGTCTGGCCATGATATACTCCTGTACATCTGCCATTAATCTATCCAACGTCTCCGTGGGTGGTGTTTCTGGGTAAAACTCTAATCTGGTTCTGAGTTCTTTTTGGAACTCGGTTTCTTCCCTCTGCGGTGGAGGAGCCGTATTATTTGCTCGGTCTCCCTCCATGAGTTCAGCAATAAGGGTAGCTTTTGTCTTGTTGCTGGCTATTTTACCCTTGCTTCCAACAGTTCTTTTAGTGTAGCTCGTTTCAGTGCGGCATAGTTCGTCTCCATTCACTGTCCGTGCGTATAGTCGAACATATTGCTGAACTCCGGTTTTTGTACGAATGGCTGTTTCCACGAACCGCTTTTCCACTTCCCTGTTCGTATAAATAACTCCCGAGCGCTGCTTTGCTGTGAGGTTTGAATCCGGTTGCTGCCACCAATTGTAGCGGAGTAATGGTATAATCCACGGTATCTCCGCTGGTAGACTGGAACAGCATACAATAATCCAGGTAGCGTTACAAGGATCCCTTCTTCCCAAGGACTAGACGACACATAGTCTGGGAGTCAACAACAACTTTTATTGCAATGTAACCGTTTATATACACGTCCCCATGCAAGGGGTTTCCATAAAGACATTCCAGGAGTTTTCTCCTGGTGGACTCTGTTGAACTTAACCTGCAATGTAATCAGTGACCTGCTGAGCATTCGTCTGGTTGTTCAGTAGCAACACAATGAATACAATATTAATGCGGTTATCACCTAGGCCGAGGGGAGATGTTGTGTGGCCTGTAACCAGTTCGTGATTAGACAATGGACAATTCTCCAGGGGGTATTGTTCCATAAAACACAATGGATATAAGGTTAATGGAGTTATCTTCCAGGCTGAGGGGATGGGATGTGTGGCATACAACATCTGATCATGGAACTAGCATACGAATGCCCTCAGTGTTTTAGAGGGTAAAATGAACATATGGACCCAGTCTTTGCTATACTGACGTGGCTAGGTTTGCCACAGGTTCCTCATGCTGTATCTGTATCTGTATCTATGAGATCTGATCTGGGCTCCTCATTCTGTATCTGTGAGATCTGATCTGGGCTCCTCATGCTGTATCTGTGAGATCTGATCTGGGTTCCTCATGCTGTATCTGTATCTATGAGATCTGATCTGGGCTCCTCATGCTGTATCTGTATCTGTGAGATCTGATCTGGGCTCCTCATGCTGTATCTGTATCTGTATCTGTGAGATCTGATCTGGGCTCCTCATGCTATATCTATGAGATCTGATCTGGGTTCCTCATGCTGTATCTGTGAGATCTGATCTGGGCTCCTCATGCTGTATCTGTATCTGTGAGATCTGATCTGGGCTCCTCATGCTGTATCTGTGAGATCTGATCTGGGCTCCTCATGCTGTATCTGTATCTATGAGATCTGATCTGGGTTCCTCATGCTGTATCTGTATCTATGAGATCTGATCTGGGCTCCTCATGCTGTATCTATGAGAGATCTGATCTGGGCTCCTCATGCTGTATCTGTATCTATGAGATCTGATCTGGGCTCCTCATGATGTATCTGTATCTGTGAGATCTGATCTGGGCTCCTCATGCTGTATCTATGAGATCTGATCTGGGCTCCTCATGCTGTATCTGTATCTGAGATCTGATCTGGGCTCCTCATACTGTATCTATGAGATCTGATCTGGGTTCCTCATGCTGTATCTGTATCTATGAGATCTGATCTGGGCTCCTCATGCTGTATCTGTATCTATGAGATCTGATCTGGGCTCCTCATTCTGTATCTGTGAGATCTATTCTGGGCTCCTCATGCTGTATCTGTGAGATCTGATCTGGGCTCCTCATGCTGTATCTGTATCTGTGAGATCTGATCTGGGTTCCTCATGCTGTATCTGTATCTATGAGATCTGATCTGGGCTCCTCATGCTGTATCTGTATCTGTGAGATCTGATCTGGGCTCCTCATGCTGTATCTGTATCTGTGAGATCTGATCTGGGTTCCTCATCCTGTATCTGTGAGATCTGATCTGCTCTCCTCATGCTGTATCTATGAGATCTGATCTGGGCTCCTCATGCTGTATCTGTATCTGTGAGATCTGATCTGGGCTCCTCTTGCTGTATCTGTATCTGTGAGATCTGATCTGGGCTCCTCATGCTGTATCTGTATCTGTGAGATCTGATCTGGGCTCCTCATGCTGTATCAGTGAGATCTGATCTGGGTTCCTCATGCTGTATCTGTATCTATGAGATCTGATCTGGGCTCCTCATGCTGTATCTGTATCTATGAGATCTGATCTGGGCTCTTAATACTGTATCTGTTTCTGTGAGATCTGATCTGGGTTCCTCATGCTGTATCTGTATCTATGAGATCTGATCTGGGCTCCTCATGCTGTATCTGTATCTGAGATCTGATCTGGGCTCCTCATGCTGTATCTATGAGATCTGATCTGGGCTCCTCATGCTGTATCTGTATCTGAGATCTGATCTGGGCTCCTCATGCTGTATCTGTGAGATCTGATCTGGGCTCCTCATGCTGTATCTGTATCTGTGAGATCTGATCTGGGTTCCTCATGCTGTATCTGTATCTATGAGATCTGATCTGGGCTCCTCATGCTGTATCTGTATCTGTGAGATCTGATCTGGGCTCCTCATTCTGTATCTGTGAGAACTGATCTGGGCTCCTCATGCTGTATCTGTATCTGTGAGATCTGATCTGGGCTCCTCATGCTGTATCTGTATCTGTGAGATCTGATCTGGGCTCCTCATGCTGTATCTGTATCTGTATCTGTGAGATCTGATCTGGGCTCCTCATGCTATATCTATGAGATCTGATCTGGGTTCCTCATGCTGTATCTGTGAGATCTGATCTGGGCTCCTCATGCTGTATCTGTATCTGTGAGATCTGATCTGGGCTCCTCATGCTGTATCTGTGAGATCTGATCTGGACTCCTCATGCTGTATCTGTATCTATGAGATCTGATCTGGGCTCCTCATGATGTATCTGTATCTGTGAGATCTGATCTGGGCTCCTCATGCTGTATCTATGAGATCTGATCTGGGCTCCTCATGCTGTATCTGTATCTGAGATCTGATCTGGGCTCCTCATGCTGTATCTATCAGATCTGATCTGGGTTCCTCATGCTGTATCTGTATCTATGAGATCTGATCTGGGCTCCTCATGCTGTATCTGTATCTATGAGATCTGATCTGGGCTCCTCATTCTGTATCTGTGAGATCTATTCTGGGCTCCTCATGATGTATCTATGAGATCTGATCTGGGCTCCTCATGCTGTATCTGTATCTATGAGATCTGATCTGGGCTCCTCATTCTGTATCTGTGAGATCTATTCTGGGCTCCTCATGATGTATCTATGAGATCTGATCTGGGCTCCTCATGCTGTATCTGTATCTATGAGATCTGATCTGGGCTCCTCATTCTGTATCTGTGAGATCTATTCTGGGCTCCTCATGATGTATCTATGAGATCTGATCTGGGCTCCTCATGCTGTATCTGTGAGATCTGATCTGGGCTCCTCATGCTGTATCTGTATCTGTGAGATCTGATCTGGGTTCCTCATGCTGTATCTGTATCTATGAGATCTGATCTGGGCTCCTCATGCTGTATCTGTATCTGTGAGATCTGATCTGGGCTCCTCATGCTGTATCTGTATCTATGAGATCTGATCTGGGCTCCTCCTGCTGTATCTGTATCTGTGAGATCTGATCTGGGTTCCTCATGCTGTATCTGTATCTATGAGATCTGATCTGGGCTCCTCATGCTGTATCTGTATCTATGAGATCTGATCTGGGCTCCTCATGCTGTATCTGTATCTGTGAGATCTGATCTGGGCTCCTCATGCTGTATCTGTGAGATCTGATCTGGGCTCCTCATGCTGTATCTGTATCTGTGAGATCTGATCTGGGCTCCTCATGCTGTATCTGTATCTGTGAGATCTGATCTGGGCTCCTCATGCTGTATCTGTATCTGTGAGATCTGATCTGGGCTCCTCATGCTGTATCTGTATCTATGAGATCTGATCTGGGCTCCTCATGCTGTATCTATGAGATCTGATCTGGGCTCCTCATGC
This sequence comes from Bufotes viridis, assembly GCA_033119425.1. Lineage (NCBI taxonomy): Eukaryota > Metazoa > Chordata > Amphibia > Anura > Bufonidae > Bufotes > Bufotes viridis. Next base: position 2,553,240 of record CM065591.1, on the reverse strand, counting down.
TGTATCTGTATCTGTGAGATCTGATCTGGGCTCCTCATGCTGTATCTGTATCTATGAGATCTGATCTGGGCTCCTCATGCTGTATCTGATGAGATCTGATCTGGGCTCCTCATGCTGTATCTGTATCTATGAGATCTGATCTGGGCTCCTCATGCTGTATCTGTATCTATGAGATCTGATCTGGGCTCCTCATGCTGTATCTGTATCTATGAGATCTGATCTGGGCTCCTCATGCTGTATCTGTAGAGATCTGATCTGGGCTCCTCATGCTGTATCTGTATCTATGAGATCTGATCTGGGCTCCTCATGCTGTATCTGTATCTATGAGATCTGATCTGGGCTCCTCATGCTGTATCTGTATCTGTGAGATCTGATCTGGGCTCCTCATGCTGTATCTGTATCTATGAGATCTGATCTGGGCTCCTCATGCTGTATCTGTATCTATGAGATCTGATCTGGGCTCCTCATGCTGTATCTGTATCTGTGAGATCTGATCTGGGCTCCTCATGCTGTATCTGTATCTATGAGATCTGATCTGGGCTCCTCATGCTGTATCTGTATCTATGAGATCTGATCTGGGCTCCTCATGCTGTATCTGTATCTGAGATCTGATCTGGGCTCCTCATGCTGTATCTGTGAGATCTGATCTGGGCTCCTCATGCTGTATCTGTATCTATGAGATCTGATCTGGGCTCCTCATGCTGTATCTGTATCATGAGATCTGATCTGGGCTCCTCATGCTGTATCTGTATCTGTGAGATCTGATCTGGGCTCCTCATGCTGTATCTGTATCTATGAGATCTGATCTGGGCTCCTCATGCTGTATCTGCTGAGATCTGATCTGGGCTCCTCATGCTGTATCTGTATCTATGAGATCTGATCTGGGCTCCTCATGCTGTATCTGTATCTGTGAGATCTGATCTGGGCTCCTCATGTATCTGTATCTATGAGATCTGATCTGGGCTCCTCATGCTGTATCTGTATCTGTGAGATCTGATCTGGGCTCCTCATGCTGTATCTGTATCTGGAGATCTGATCTGGGCTCCTCATGCTGTATCTGTATCTATGAGATCTGATCTGGGCTCCTCATGCTGTATCTGTATCTATGAGATCTGATCTGGGCTCCTCATGCTGTATCTGTATCTATGAGATCTGATCTGGGCTCCTCATGCTGTATCTGTATCTGTGAGATCTGATCTGGGCTCCTCATGCTGTATCTGTATCTATGAGATCTGATCTGGGCTCCTCATGCTGTATCTGTATCTATGAGATCTGATCTGGGCTCCTCATGCTGTATCTGTATCTATGAGATCTGATCTGGGCTCCTCATGCTGTATCTGTATCTGTGAGATCTGATCTGGGCTCCTCATGCTGTATCTGTATCTGTGAGATCTGATCTGGGCTCCTCATGCTGTATCTGTATCTATGAGATCTGATCTGGGCTCCTCATGCTGTATCTGTATCTGAGATCTGATCTGGGCTCCTCATGCTGTATCTGTATCTGTGAGATCTGATCTGGGCTCCTCATGCTGTATCTGTATCTGTGAGATCTGATCTGGGCTCCTCATGCTGTATCTGTATCTGAGATCTGATCTGGGCTCCTCATGCTGTATCTGTATCTATGAGATCTGATCTGGGCTCCTCATGCTGTATCTGTATCTATGAGATCTGATCTGGGCTCCTCATGCTGTATCTGTATCTGTGAGATCTGATCTGGGCTCCTCATGCTGTATCTGTATCTATGAGATCTGATCTGGGCTCCTCATGCTGTATCTGTATCTATGAGATCTGATCTGGGCTCCTCATGCTGTATCTGTATCTATGAGATCTGATCTGGGCTCCTCATGCTGTATCTGTATCTGTGAGATCTGATCTGGGCTCCTCATGCTGTATCTGTGAGATCTGATCTGGGCTCCTCATGCTGTATCTGTATCTGTGAGATCTGATCTGGGCTCCTCATGCTGTATCTGTATCTGTGAGATCTGATCTGGGCTCCTCATGCTGTATCTGTGAGATCTGATCTGGGCTCCTCATGCTGTATCTGTATCTGTGAGATCTGATCTGGGCTCCTCATGCTGTATCTGTATCTGTGAGATCTGATCTGGGCTCCTCATGCTGTATCTGTATCTGTGAGATCTGATCTGGGCTCCTCATGCTGTATCTGTATCTATGAGATCTGATCTGGGCTCCTCATGCTGTATCTGTATCTATGAGATCTGATCTGGGCTCCTCATGCTGTATCTGTATCTATGAGATCTGATCTGGGCTCCTCATGCTGTATCTGTATCTGTGAGATCTGATCTGGGCTCCTCATGCTGTATCTGTATCTGAGATCTGATCTGGGCTCCTCATGCTGTATCTGTATCTGTGAGATCTGATCTGGGCTCCTCATGCTGTATCTGTATCTATGAGATCTGATCTGGGCTCCTCATGCTGTATCTATGAGATCTGATCTGGGCTCCTCATGCTGTATCTGTATCTGTGAGATCTGATCTGGGCTCCTCATGCTGTATCTGTATCTATGAGATCTGATCTGGGCTCCTCATGCTGTATCTGTATCTATGAGATCTGATCTGGGCTCCTCATGCTGTATCTGTATCTGTGAGATCTGATCTGGGCTCCTCATGCTGTATCTGTATCTGTGAGATCTGATCTGGGCTCCTCATGCTGTATCTGTATCTATGAGATCTGATCTGGGCTCCTCATGCTGTATCTGTATCTATGAGATCTGATCTGGGCTCCTCATGCTGTATCTGTATCTATGAGATCTGATCTGGGCTCCTCATGCTGTATCTATGAGATCTGATCTGGGCTCCTCATGCTGTATCTGTATCTATGAGATCTGATCTGGGCTCCTCATGCTGTATCTGTATCTATGAGATCTGATCTGGGCTCCTCATGCTGTATCTGTATCTGTGAGATCTGATCTGGGCTCCTCATGCTGTATCTGTATCTAGAGATCTGATCTGGGCTCCTCATGCTGTATCTGTATCTATGAGATCTGATCTGGGCTCCTCATGCTGTATCTGTATCTATGAGATCTGATCTGGGCTCCTCATGCTGTATCTGTATCTGTGAGATCTGATCTGGGCTCCTCATGCTGTATCTGTATCTGAGATCTGATCTGGGCTCCTCATGCTGTATCTGTATCTGTGAGATCTGATCTGGGCTCCTCATGCTGTATCTATGAGATCTGATCTGGGCTCCTCATGCTGTATCTGTATCTGTGAGATCTGATCTGGGCTCCTCATGCTGTATCTGATGAGATCTGATCTGGGCTCCTCATGCTGTATCTGTATCTGTGAGATCTGATCTGGGCTCCTCATGCTGTATCTGTATCTATGAGATCTGATCTGGGCTCCTCATGCTGTATCTGTATCTGTGAGATCTGATCTGGGCTCCTCATGCTGTATCTGTATCTATGAGATCTGATCTGGGCTCCTCATGCTGTATCTGTATCTGTGAGATCTGATCTGGGCTCCTCATGCTGTATCTGTATCTATGAGATCTGATCTGGGCTCCTCATGCTGTATCTGTATCTGTGAGATCTGATCTGGGCTCCTCATGCTGTATCTGATGAGATCTGATCTGGGCTCCTCATGCTGTATCTGTATCTATGAGATCTGATCTGGGCTCCTCATGCTGTATCTGTATCTGTGAGATCTGATCTGGGCTCCTCATGCTGTATCTGTGAGATCTGATCTGGGCTCCTCATGCTGTATCTGTATCTGTGAGATCTGATCTGGGCTCCTCATGCTGTATCTGTATCTATGAGATCTGATCTGGGCTCCTCATGCTACTGTATCTATGAGATCTGATCTGGGCTCCTCATGCTGTATCTATGAGATCTGATCTGGGCTCCTCATGCTGTATCTGTATCTATGAGATCTGATCTGGGCTCCTCATGCTGTATCTGTATCTATGAGATCTGATCTGGGCTCCTCATGCTGTATCTGTATCTGTGAGATCTGATCTGGGCTCCTCATGCTGTATCTGTATCTATGAGATCTGATCTGGGCTCCTCATGCTGTATCTGTATCTATGAGATCTGATCTGGGCTCCTCATGCTGTATCTGTATCTGTGAGATCTGATCTGGGCTCCTCATGCTGTATCTGTATCTATGAGATCTGATCTGGGCTCCTCATGCTGTATCTGTATCTATGAGATCTGATCTGGGCTCCTCATGCTGTATCTGTATCTGTGAGATCTGATCTGGGCTCCTCATGCTGTATCTGTATCTGTGAGATCTGATCTGGGCTCCTCATGCTGTATCTGTATCTGTGAGATCTGATCTGGGCTCCTCATGCTGTATCTGTATCTATGAGATCTGATCTGGGCTCCTCATGCTGTATCTGATGAGATCTGATCTGGGCTCCTCATGCTGTATCTGTATCTGTGAGATCTGATCTGGGCTCCTCATGCTGTATCTGTATCTATGAGATCTGATCTGGGCTCCTCATGCTGTATCTGTATCTATGAGATCTGATCTGGGCTCCTCATGCTGTATCTGTATCTATGAGATCTGATCTGGGCTCCTCATGCTGTATCTGTATCTATGAGATCTGATCTGGGCTCCTCATGCTGTATCTGTATCTGTGAGATCTGATCTGGGCTCCTCATGCTGTATCTGTATCTGTGAGATCTGATCTGGGCTCCTCATGCTGTATCTGTATCTATGAGATCTGATCTGGGCTCCTCATGCTGTATCTGTATCTATGAGATCTGATCTGGGCTCCTCATGCTGTATCTGTATCTATGAGATCTGATCTGGGCTCCTCATGCTGTATCTGTATCTGTGAGATCTGATCTGGGCTCCTCATGCTGTATCTGTATCTATGAGATCTGATCTGGGCTCCTCATGCTGTATCTGTATCTATGAGATCTGATCTGGGCTCCTCATGCTGTATCTGTATCTATGAGATCTGATCTGGGCTCCTCATGCTGTATCTGATGAGATCTGATCTGGGCTCCTCATGCTGTATCTGTATCTGTGAGATCTGATCTGGGCTCCTCATGCTGTATCTGTATCTGTGAGATCTGATCTGGGCTCCTCATGCTGTATCTGTATCTGTGAGATCTGATCTGGGCTCCTCATGCTGTATCTGTATCTATGAGATCTGATCTGGGCTCCTCATGCTGTATCTGTATCTATGAGATCTGATCTGGGCTCCTCATGCTGTATCTGTATCTGTGAGATCTGATCTGGGCTCCTCATGCTGTATCTGTATCTATGAGATCTGATCTGGGCTCCTCATGCTGTATCTGTATCTGTGAGATCTGATCTGGGCTCCTCATGCTGTATCTGTATCTGTGAGATCTGATCTGGGCTCCTCATGCTGTATCTGTATCTGTGAGATCTGATCTGGGCTCCTCATGCTGTATCTGTATCTGAGATCTGATCTGGGCTCCTCATGCTGTATCTGTATCTATGAGATCTGATCTGGGCTCCTCATGCTGTATCTGTATCTATGAGATCTGATCTGGGCTCCTCATGCTGTATCTGTATCTGTGAGATCTGATCTGGGCTCCTCATGCTGTATCTGTATCTATGAGATCTGATCTGGGCTCCTCATGCTGTATCTATGAGATCTGATCTGGGCTCCTCATGCTGTATCTGATGAGATCTGATCTGGGCTCCTCATGCTGTATCTGTATCTATGAGATCTGATCTGGGCTCCTCATGCTGTATCTGTATCTGTGAGATCTGATCTGGGCTCCTCATGCTGTATCTGTATCTATGAGATCTGATCTGGGCTCCTCATGCTGTATCTGTATCTATGAGATCTGATCTGGGTTCCTCATGCTGTATCTGTATCTATGAGATCTGATCTGGGCTCCTCATGCTGTATCTGTATCTATGAGATCTGATCTGGGCTCCTCATGCTGTATCTGTATCTGTGAGATCTGATCTGGGCTCCTCATGCTGTATCTGTATGAGATCTGATCTGGGCTCCTCATGCTGTATCTGTATCTGTGAGATCTGATCTGGGCTCCTCATGCTGTATCTGTATCTGTGAGATCTGATCTGGGCTCCTCATGCTGTATCTATTGAGATCTGATCTGGGCTCCTCATGCTGTATCTGTATCTGTGAGATCTGATCTGGGCTCCTCATGCTGTATCTGTATCTATGAGATCTGATCTGGGCTCCTCATGCTGTATCTGTATCTATGAGATCTGATCTGGGCTCCTCATGCTGTATCTGTATCTATGAGATCTGATCTGGGCTCCTCATGCTGTATCTGTATCTGTGAGATCTGATCTGGGCTCCTCATGCTGTATCTATCTGTGAGATCTGATCTGGGCTCCTCATGCTGTATCTGTATCTATGAGATCTGATCTGGGCTCCTCATGCTGTATCTGTATCTATGAGATCTGATCTGGGCTCCTCATGCTGTATCTGACTGAGATCTGATCTGGGCTCCTCATGCTGTATCTGTATCTGTGAGATCTGATCTGGGCTCCTCATGCTGTATCTGTATCTGTGAGATCTGATCTGGGCTCCTCATGCTGTATCTGTATCTATGAGATCTGATCTGGGCTCCTCATGCTGTATCTGTATCTATGAGATCTGATCTGGGCTCCTCATGCTGTATCTGTGAGATCTGATCTGGGCTCCTCATGCTGTATCTGTATGAGATCTGATCTGGGCTCCTCATGCTGTATCTGTATCTGTGAGATCTGATCTGGGCTCCTCATGCTGTATCTGTATCTATGAGATCTGATCTGGGCTCCTCATGCTGTATCTGTATCTGTGAGATCTGATCTGGGCTCCTCATGCTGTATCTGTATCTGAGATCTGATCTGGGCTCCTCATGCTGTATCTGTATCTATGAGATCTGATCTGGGCTCCTCATGCTGTATCTGTATCTGTGAGATCTGATCTGGGCTCCTCATGCTGTATCTGTATCTATGAGATCTGATCTGGGCTCCTCATGCTGTATCTGTATCTATGAGATCTGATCTGGGCTCCTCATGCTGTATCTGATGTGAGATCTGATCTGGGCTCCTCATGCTGTATCTGTATCTGAGATCTGATCTGGGCTCCTCATGCTGTATCTGTATCTGTGAGATCTGATCTGGGCTCCTCATGCTGTATCTGTATCTATGAGATCTGATCTGGGCTCCTCATGCTGTATCTGTATCTATGAGATCTGATCTGGGCTCCTCATGCTGTATCTGTATCTGTGAGATCTGATCTGGGCTCCTCATGCTGTATCTGTATCTATGAGATCTGATCTGGGCTCCTCATGCTGTATCTGTATCTGTGAGATCTGATCTGGGCTCCTCATGCTGTATCTGTATCTATGAGATCTGATCTGGGCTCCTCATGCTGTATCTGTATCTGTGAGATCTGATCTGGGCTCCTCATGCTGTATCTGTATCTGTGAGATCTGATCTGGGCTCCTCATGCTGTATCTGTATCTGTGAGATCTGATCTGGGCTCCTCATGCTGTATCTGTATCTGTGAGATCTGATCTGGGCTCCTCATGCTGTATCTGTATCTATGAGATCTGATCTGGGCTCCTCATGCTGTATCTGTATCTATGAGATCTGATCTGGGCTCCTCATGCTGTATCTGTATCTATGAGATCTGATCTGGGCTCCTCATGCTGTATCTGTACTGAGATCTGATCTGGGCTCCTCATGCTGTATCTGTATCTATGAGATCTGATCTGGGCTCCTCATGCTGTATCTGTATCTATGAGATCTGATCTGGGCTCCTCATGCTGTATCTGTATCTGTGAGATCTGATCTGGGCTCCTCATGCTGTATCTGATGAGATCTGATCTGGGCTCCTCATGCTGTATCTGTATCTATGAGATCTGATCTGGGCTCCTCATGCTGTATCTGTCTATGAGATCTGATCTGGGCTCCTCATGCTGTATCTGTATCTGTGAGATCTGATCTGGGCTCCTCATGCTGTATCTGTATCTATGAGATCTGATCTGGGCTCCTCATGCTGTATCTGTATCTATGAGATCTGATCTGGGCTCCTCATGCTGTATCTGTATCTATGAGATCTGATCTGGGCTCCTCATGCTGTATCTGTATCTGTGAGATCTGATCTGGGCTCCTCATGCTGTATCTATCAGATCTGATCTGGGCTCCTCATGCTGTATCTGTATCTATGAGATCTGATCTGGGCTCCTCATGCTGTATCTGTATCTGTGAGATCTGATCTGGGTTCCTCATGCTGTATCTGTATCTATGAGATCTGATCTGGGCTCCTCATGCTGTATCTGTGAGATCTGATCTGGGCTCCTCATGCTGTATCTGTATCTATGAGATCTGATCTGGGCTCCTCATGCTGTATCTGTATCTGTGAGATCTGATCTGGGCTCCTCATGCTGTATCTGTATCTGTGAGATCTGATCTGGGCTCCTCATGCTGTATCTATGAGATCTGATCTGGGCTCCTCATGCTGTATCTGTATCTATGAGATCTGATCTGGGCTCCTCATGCTGTATCTGTGAGATCTGATCTGGGCTCCTCATGCTGTATCTGTATCTATGAGATCTGATCTGGGCTCCTCATGCTGTATCTGTGAGATCTGATCTGGGCTCCTCATGCTGTATCTGTATCTGTGAGATCTGATCTGGGTTCCTCATGCTGTATCTGTATCTGTGAGATCTGATCTGGGCTCCTCATGCTGTATCTGTATCTGTGAGATCTGATCTGGGCTCCTCATGCTGTATCTGTATCTGTGAGATCTGATCTGGGTTCCTCATGCTGTATCTGTATCTATGAGATCTGATCTGGGATCCTCATGCTGTATCTGTATCTGTCAGATCTGATCTGGGCTCCTCATGCTGTATCTATGAGATCTGATCTGGGCTCCTCATGCTGTATCTGTATCTATGAGATCTGATCTGGGTTCCTCATGCTGTATCTGTATCTGTGAGATATGATCTGGGCTCCTCATGCTGTATCTGTGAGATCTGATATGGGCTCCTCATGCTGTATCTATGAGATCTGATCGTGGGTCCTCATGCTGTATCTGTGAGATCTGATCTGGGTTCCTCATGCTGTATCTGTGAGATCTGATCTGGGCTCCTCATGCTGTATCTGTATCTATGAGATCTGATCTGGGCTCCTCATGCTGTATCTGTATCTGAGATCTGATCTGGGTTCCTCATGCTGTATCTGTATCTGAGATCTGATCTGGGCTCCTCATGCTGTATCTGTATCTGTCAGATCTGATCTGGGTTCCTCATGCTGTATCTGTGAGATCTGATCTGGGCTCCTCATGCTGTATCTGTGAGATCTGATCTGGGGTCCTCATGCTGTATCTGTCAGATCTGATCTGGGTTCCTCATGCTGTATCTGTATCTGTGAGATCTGATCGTGGCTCCTCATGCTGTATCTGTGAGATCTGATCTGGGCTCCTCATGCTGTATCTGTGAGATCTGATCTGGGTTCCTCATGCTGTATCTGTATCTATGAGATCTGATCTGGGCTCCTCATGCTGTATCTGTATCTGTGAGATCTGATCTGGGCTTCTCATTCTGTATCTGTGAGATTTGATCTGGGCTCCTCATGATGTATCTATGAGATCTGATCTGGGCTCCTCATGCTGTATCTGTATCTATGAGATCTGATCTGGGCTCCTCATGCTGTATCTGTATCTGTGAGATCTGATCTGGGTTCCTCATGCTGTATCTGTATCTGTGAGATCTGATCTGGGTTCCTCATGCTGTATCTGTATCTATGAGATCTGATCTGGGTTCCTCATGCTGTGTCTGTGAGATCTGATCTGGGCTCCTCATTCTGTATCTGTATCTGTGAGATTTGATCTGGGCTCCTCATGATGTATCTATGAGATCTGATCTGGGCTCCTCATGCTGTATCTGTATCTATGAGATCTGATCTGGGTTCCTCATGCTGTATCTGTATCTGTGAGATCTGATCTGGGCTCCTCATGCTGTATCTATGAGATCTGATATGGGCTCCTCATGCTGTATCTATGAGATCTGATCTGGGCTCCTCATGCTGTATCTGTGAGATCTGATCTGTGTTCCCGATGCAGTATCTGTGAGATCTGATCTGGGCTCCTCATGATGTATCTGTATCTGTGAGATCTGATCTGGGCTCCTCATGCTGTATCTGTATCTGTGAGATTTGATCTGGGCTCCTCATGATGTATCTATGAGATCTGATCTGGGTTCCTCATGCTGTATCTGTGAGATCTGATCTGGGTTCCTCATGCTGTATCTGTATCTGTGAGATCTGATCTGGGTTCCTCATGCTGTATCTGTATCTGTGAGATCTGATCTGGGTTCCTCATGCTGTGTCTGTGAGATCTGATCTGGGCTCCTGTAACGGACCGTTACGCACACAACTCCGTTTAGGCGATATTCCCTTTTCCGGATTGACCAGCAGCTACTGCAATCACCAACTTCCCGAACTGCAAACCACACGAATTCACCAACTTCCGAACAAGAGACACACGAACCCTGGAAGCAGCCGAACAGGAAAAGCAATATGAACAGCTTACACTCCTGGCAATCAGCATACAGTCAGATCCCCCCCAATAACGAGACGACACTTCGTTTTGAGGGTCAAGCAGGAACTCTCAATCTTTTATTGAGGGCTACCTGCCCGGTATTTATGCAGGTCTCCCACCTGGTGGACACTCCCCTAGGGGACCAGAAGGAAGACTGCGACACAGGGGATACAGCAGCCAATCACACACATTGGGACAATACAGACACCCCCAGCATATCCCTCCCCTCTGCCTGTGATACAATCACCCTACATGGGTAATGCAATCACCACAGGCAGGAGAATACACAATGTCTTCTGTCCTGGAGACAATTGAGGAGTCATTCAATTATCTCTCAGGACAAAGGGAAATCGCCAATACACATGTGGGGACAATAGGACAGACATCACTATTCAATACACAATGTCCCACCCTTTACAGTACACAGACATTTAACATATTCCCAGAAGGCTTGGATCTGAGCGCTCAATATATCCAAGGATAGAGGCAGACTCCATTGAGCACATGGTTGCAAAAGGACATAAAATTACACAATGTACTACATAAAACATATACATGTAACATATCCCCAGATAGCTTAGGTCTGAGCGCACATTATTGAATGGCGCTCAGACCACACATCCAGTTCAATTGCCATGGAGCTAAAGTCTTTCCCATAGTCTTTCATTATACGAATGGGCTCCATAGCAGAGCTATCTGGGGCATCACCGCTCAAACAGGACAAGCATACATGGGGCCATAGTCGCAGGGCAGGAGGCGAGCAAGCAGTCCCTTCCAGGAAACTGGGGCAGACTCTGGTACAGGGTCCAGTCCGCTACATTTCTCCCCTTTACCAAAGAGACTAACAGGGTATCTGACCTCCTGCCAGTCAGTGCCCTGGTTAGTCCAGCAGCCCACCCACGAAGCACAAACAGCAGTACAGCCCACCCACAATAAATGGTTACTACACCTGGATAAAGTAGCAACTTGTCCATGTCCAGGTGCCTCACTACAGCTGTGCGGGGGACTGGTAGACTGCCTAGGTGGGTTGCTGAGTGGGCAGAGACCGGCGGTACTCTGCCCTGGGGCCAGCGCTACCACGGAAGTAGCCTGGTGGGAGCCTGGTTGTGGGGGAGGAGACCGACTGTCTCCCTCTGGATAAACCGCTCTGTGGCTGGCGGACAGGACCGACCATCCTTGCCCCTTGTGTTGCAAGTGCAGAGACCACGGTCCCATCTGCACCATTGGGGGGCGTAACATCTCCCCTTGGTGGGTTAGGCTGCCGCTGGAGAGAGGGTGTAACAAGCCCCTCTCTCTGAACTGTAGACTGCCGCTGGGGAGAGCGGGTAGCAGGCTCCTCTCCCTGACCCTCTCTCTGCTGGTGGAGGGGGGGACCAACTGTCTCCCCTTTCAATATCTTGTCCTGCTGCTGGGGTACACACTGCAGCTGGGGAGGAAAGACGACACCTTCAGCTCCCTGGGATACACCCTGCCGCTGGGGAGGAAGGACGACACCTTCAGCTCCCTGGGGTACACACTGCCGCGGGGGAGGAAGGACAGCACCTTCAGCTCCCTGGGGTACACACTGCCGCTGGGGAGGAAGGACGACACCTTCAGCTCCCTGGGGTACACACTGCCGCTGTGGAGGAAGGACAGCACCTTCAGCTCTCCGGAACGCACTCAGCCGCTGGGGAGGGCGGACGATACCATCTGCCATGAACTGCAGGTACTCTGCTGTTATCCTCCTCACGAACTGCACAGATTTCTCCGGGGGGTTGGGTCCGTAGAAAATCAGCCGTGATCTCAGCTCTCTGTCAAATTCCTCCTGCGTGTAGCTGGGTGCCATGCTTGTTTTCCTGAAGTTCTTTCTTTTGTAGATAGGGGCGCTGTACGGGTACTGGCGTTGCCCTCACTTTGTAATCCAAGGAATGGTGTTGCCCTGTAGATGTCCTTCTGGGCTGTGGAAATGATCCCGTGCTTGCCACCAAATGTAACGGACCGTTACGCACACAACTCCGTTTAGGCGATATTCCCTTTCCGGATAGACCAGCAGCTACTGCAATCACCAACTTCCCGAACTGCAAACCACACGAATTCACCAACTTCCGAACAAGAGACACACGAACCCTGGAAGCAGCCGAACAGGAAAAGCAATATGAACAGCTTACACTCCTGGCAATCAGCATACAGTCAAATCCCCCAATAACGAGACGACACTTCGCTTTGAGGGTCAAGCAGGAACTCTAACTTTTATTAAGGGCTACCTGCCCGGTATTTATCCAGGTCTCCCACCTGGTGGACACTCCCTAGGGGACCAGAAGGAAGACTGCGACACGGGATACAGCAGCCAATCACACACAATGGGACAATACAGACACCCCCAGCATATCCCTCCCCTCTGCCTGTGATACAATCACCCTACATGGGTAATGTAATCATCACAGGCAGGAGAATACACAATGTCTTCTGTCCTGGAGACAATTGAGGAGTCATTCAATTATCTCTCAGGACAAAGGAAATCGCCAATACACATGTGGGGACAATAGGACAGACATCACTATTCAATACACAATGTCCCACCCTTTACAATACACAGACATTTAACATATTCCCAGAAGGCTTGGATCTGAGCGCTCAATATATCCAAGGATAGAGGCAGACTCCATTGAGCACATGGTTGCAAAAGGACATAAAACATATACGTTGCAATTACTACATAAAACATATACATGCAACATATCCCCAGATAGCTTAGGTCTGAGCGCACATTATTGAATGGCGCTCAGACCACACATATCCAGTTCAATTGCCATGGAGCTAAAGTCTTTCCCATAGTCTTTCATTATACGAATGGGCTCCATAGCAGAGCTATCTGGGGCATCACCGCTCAAACAGGACAAGCATACATGGGGCCATAGTCGCAGGGCAGGAGGCGAGCAAGCAGTCCCTTCCAGGAAACTGGGGCAGACTCTGGTACTGGGTCCAGTCCGCTACAGCTCCTCATGCTGTATCTGTATCTATAAGATCTGATCTGGGTTCCTCATGCTGTATCTATGAGATCTGATCTGGGCTCCTCATGCTGTATCTGTATCTGTATCTATAAGATCTGATCTGGGCTCCTCATGCTGTATTTGTATCTATGAGATCTGATCTGGGCTCCTCATGCTGTATCTATGAGATCTGATCTGGGCTCCTCATGCTGTATCTGTGAGATCTGATCTGGGTTCCTCATGCTGTATCTGTGAGATCTGATCTGGGTTCCTCATGCTGTATCTGTATCTGTCAGATCTGATCTGGGTTCCTCATGCTGTATCTGTATCTATGAGATCTGATCTGGGCTCCTCATGCTGTATCTATGAGATCTGATCTGGGCTCCTCATGCTGTATCTGTATCTGTGAGATCTGATCTGGGCTCCTCATGCTGTATCTGTGAGATCTGATCTGGGTTCCTCATTCTGTATCTGTCAGATCTGATCTGGGTTCCTCATGCTGTATCTGTGAGATCTGATCTGGGCTCCTCATGCTGTATCTGTGAGATCTGATCTGGGCTCCTCATGCTGTATCTGTATCTATGAGATCTGATCTGGGCTCCTCATGATGTATCTGTATCTGTGAGATCTGATCTGGGCTCCTCATGCTGTATCTGTATCTGAGATCTGATCTGGGCTCCTCATGCTGTATCTGTATCTGTGAGATCTGATCTGGGCTCCTCATGCTGTATCTATGAGATCTGATCTGGGCTCCTCATGCTGTATCTGTATCTATGAGATCTGATCTGGGCTCCTCATGCTGTATCTATGAGATCTGATCTGGGCTCCTCATGCTGTATCTGTATCTATGAGATCTGATCTGGGTTCCTCATGCTCGTATCTATGAGATCTGATCTGGGCTCCTCATGCTGTATCTGTGAGATCTGATCTGGGCTCCTCATGCTGTATCTGTATCTATGAGATCTGATCTGGGCTCCTCATGCTGTATCTGTATCTGTGAGATCTGATCTGGGTTCCTCATGCTGTATCTGTATTTATGAGATCTGATCTGGGCTCCTCATTCTGTATCTGTGAGATCTGATCTGGGTTCCTCATGCTGTATCTGTATCTATGAGATCTGATCTGGGCTCCTCATTCTGTATCTGTGAGATCTGATCTGGGTTCCTCATGCTGTATCTGTATCTATGAGATCTGATCTGGGCTCCTCATGCTGTATCTGTATCTATGAGATCTGATCTGGGCTCCTCATGCTGTATCTGTATCTATGAGATCTGATCTGGGCTCCTCATGCTGTATCTGTATCTATGAGATCTGATCTGGGTTCCTCATGCTGTTTCTATGAGATCTGATCTGGGCTCCTCATGCTGTATCTATGAGATCTGATCTGGGCTCCTCATTCTGTATCTATGAGATCTGATCTGGGCTCCTCATGCTGTATCTATGAGATCTGATCTGGGCTCCTCATGCTGTATCTGTATCTATGAGATCTGATCTGGGTTCCTCATGCTGTTTCTATGAGATCTGATCTGGGCTCCTCATGCTGTATCTATGAGATCTGATCTGGGCTCCTCATGCTGTATCTGTATCTATGAGATCGGATCTGGGCTCCTCATGCTGTATCTGTATCTATGAGATCTGATCTGGGCTCCTCATGCTGTATCTGTATCTATGAGATCTGATCTGGGCTCCTCATGCTGTATCTGTGAGATCTGATCTGGGCTCCTCATGCTGTATCTGTATCTATGAGATCTGATCTGGGCTCCTCATGCTGTATCTGTGAGATCTGGATCTGGGTTCCTCATGCTGTATCTGTATCTATGAGATCTGATCTGGGCTCCTCATGCTGTATCTGTATCTATGAGATCTGATCTGGGTTCCTCATGCTGTACCTGTATCTATGAGATCTGATCTGGGCTCCTCATGCTGTATCTGTATCTATGAGATCTGATCTGGGTTCCTCATGCTGTATCTGTATCTATGAGATCTGATCTGCTCTCCTCATGCTGTATCTGTATCTATGAGATCTGATCTGGGCTCCTCATGCTGTATCTGTGAGATCTGATCTGGGCTCCTCATGCTGTATCTGTATCTATGAGATCTGATCTGGGCTCCTCATGCTGTATCTGTATCTATGAGATCTGATCTGGGCTCCTGTAGCGGACTGGACCCTGTACCAGAGTCTGCCCCAGTTTCCTGGAAGGCACTGCTTGCTCGCCTCCTGCCCTGCGACTATGGCCCCAATGACAGTTGGCATTCACAATGGACATTGCTGTGACCTAATCACCATTCACAATGGACATCGCTGTAACGGACCGTTACGCACACAACTCCGTTTAGGCGATATTCCCTTTTCCGGATAGACCAGCAGCTACTGCAATCACCAACTTCCCGAACTGCAAACCACACGAATTCACCAACTTCCGAACAAGAGACACACGAACCCTGGAAGCAGCCGAACAGGAAAAGCAATATGAACAGCTTACACTCCTGGCAATCAGCATACAGTCAAATCCCCCCCAATAACGAGACGACACTTCGTTTTGAGGGTCAAGCAGGAACTCTCTTCCTGGGGCATACCGCCTCTTTTATTTACACTCCACAAACATAGTACGATCTACAGGGTTTGAAATACAACCAATCAATCCGCATAATAAACACAGACACTCCCACACAAAATACAGCGACCAATCAACATACAGCCAGATATATCACAATCCCACATGGCTGGTCCATTGTGGATGCTGATTAGGTCACAGCAATGTCCATTGTGAATATTGATTAGGTCACAGGTAATGTCCATTGTGGATGATGATTAGGTCACAGGTAATGTCCATTGTGAATATTGATTAGGTCACAGCAATGTCCATTGTGAATATTGATTAGGTCACAGGCGATGTCCATTGTGAATGGTGATTAGGTCACAGGTAATGTCCATTGTGGATGATGATTAGGTCACAGGTAATGTCCATTGTGACTGTTGATTAGGTCACAGCAATGTCCATTGTGAATGCCAACTGTCATTGGGGCCATAGTCGCAGGGTAAGAGGCTAGCAAGCATGCCTCTCCAAGAAACTGGGGCAGACTCTGGTACAGGGTCCAGTCCGCTACATTTCTCCCTTTACCAAAGAGACTAACAGGGTATCTGACCTCCTGCCGGTCAGTGCCCTGGTTAGTCCAGCAACCCACCCACGAAGCACAAACAGCAGTACAGCCCACCCACAATAAATGGTTACTACACCTGGATAAAGTAGCAACTTGTCCATGTCCAGGTGCCTCACTACGGCTAAAGGGGGACTGGTAGACTGCCTAGGTGGGTTGCTGAGTGGGCAGAGACCGGCGGTACTCTGCCCTGGGGCCAGCGCTACCACGGAAGTAGCCTGGTGGGAGCCTGGTTGTGGGGGGAGGAGACCGACTGTCTCCCCTCTGGATAAACCGCTCTGTGGCTGGCGGACAGGACCGACCATCCTTGTCCCTTGTGCTGCAAGTGCAGAGACCACGGTCCCATCTGCACCGTTGGGGGGCGTAACATCTCCCCTTGGTGGGTTAGGCTGCCGCTGGAGAGAGGGTGTAACAAGCCCCTCTCTCTGAACTGTAGACTGCCGCTGGGGAGAGCGGGTAGCAGGCTCCTCTCCCTGACCCTCTCTCTGCTGGTGGAGGTGGGGACCAACTGTCTCCCCTTTCAATATTTTGTCCTGCTGCTGGGGTACACACTGCAGCTGTGGAGGAAGGATGACACCTTCAGCTCCCGGGGGTAGACACTGCCGCTGGGGAGGAAGGGAAACACCTTCAGCTCCCGGGGGTAGACACTGCCGCTGGAGAGGAAGGATGACACCTTCAGCTCCCTGGGGTACACACAGCCGCTGGGGAGGGAGGACGGCACCTTCAGCTCCCTGGGATACACCCTGCCGCTGGGGAGGAAGGACGACACCTTCAGCTCCCTGGGGTACACACTGCCGCGGGGGAGGAAGGACAGCACCTTCAGCTCCCTGGGGTACACACTGCCGCTGGGGAGGAAGGACAGCACCTTCAGCTCCCTGGGGTACACACTGCCGCTGGGGAGGGAGGACAACACCTTCAGCTCCCTGGGGTACACACTGCCGCTGGGGAGGGAGGACAACACCTTCAGCTCCCTGGGGTACACACTGCCGCTGGGGAGGGAGGACAACACCTTCAGCTCCCTGGGGTACACACTGCCGCTGGGGAGGAAGGACGGCACCTTCAGCTCCCTGGGGTACACACTGCCGCTGTGGAGGAAGGACGGCACCTTCAGCTCCCGGGGGTACACACGGCCGCTGGGGAGGAAGGATGACACCTTCAGCTCCCGGGGGTACCCACTGCCGCTGGGAAAGAAGGACGGCACCTTCAGCTCCCTGGGATACACACAGGGGAGGGAGGACGACACCTTCAGCTCCCTGGGGTACACACTGCCGCTGGGGAGGAAGGACGGCACCTTCAGCTCTCCGGAACGCACTCAGCCGCTGGGGAGGGCGGACGATACCATCTGCCATGAACTGCATGTACTCTGCTGTTATCCTCCTCACGAACTGCACAGATTTCTCCGGGGGGTTGGGTCCGAAGAAAATCAGCCGTGATCTCAGCTCTCTGTCAAATTCCTCCTGCGTGTAGCTGGGTGCCATGCTTGTTCTCCTGAAGTTCTTTCTTTTGTAGATAGGGCGCTGTACGGGTACTGGCGTTGCCCTCACTTTGTAATCCAAGGAATGGTGTTGCCCTGTAGATGTCCTTCTGGGCTGTGGAAATGATCCCGCTGTTTGCCACCAAATGTAACGGACCGTTACGCACACAACTCCGTTTAGGCGATATTCCCTTTCTCGGATAGACCAGCAGCTACTGCAATCACCAACTTCCCGAACTGCAAACCACACGAATTCACCAACTTCCGAACAAGAGACACACGAACCCTGGAAGCAGCCGAACAGGAAAAGCAATATGAACAGCTTACACTCCTGGCAATCAGCATACAGTCAAATCCCCCAATAACGAGACGACACTTCGTTTTGAGGGTCAAGCAGGAACTCTCTTCCTGGGGCATACCGCCTCTTTTATTTACACTCCACAAACATAGTACGGCCCACAGGGGTTTGAAATACAGCCAATCAATCCGTACAATAAACACAGACACTCCCACACAAAATACAGCGACCAATCAACATACAGCCAGATATATCACAATCCCACATGGCTGGTCCATTGTGAATGTTGATTAGGTCACAGGTAATGTCCATTGTGGATGCTGATTAGGTCACAGCAATGTCCATTGTGAATATTGATTAGGTCACAGGTAATGTCCATTGTGGATGATGATTAGGTCACAGGTAATGTCCATTGTGACTGTTGATTAGGTCACAGCAATGTCCATTGTGAATATTGATTAGGTCACAGGCGATGTCCATTGTGAATGGTGATTAGGTCACAGGTAATGTCCATTGTGGATGATGATTAGGTCACAGGTAATGTCCATTGTGAATGCCAACTGTCATTGGGGCCATAGTCGCAGGGTAAGAGGCTAGTAAGCATGCCTCTCCAAGAAACTGGGGCAGACTCTGGTACAGGGTCCAGTCCGCTACAATCGCCTGTGACCTAATCAGCACCCACAATGGACCAGCCATGTGGGATTGTGATATATCTGGCTGTATGTTGATTGGTCGCTGTATTTTGTGTGGGAGTGTCTGTGTTTATTGTACGGATTGATTGGTTGTATTTCAAACCCCTGTGGGCCGTACTATGTTTGTGGAGTGTAAATAAAAGAGGCGGTATGCCCCAGGAGAGAGTTTCCTGTTTAACCCTCAAAACGAAGTGTCGTCTCGTTATTGGGGGGGATTGGACTGTATGCTGATTGCCAGGAGTGTAAGCTGTTCATATTGCTTTTCCTGTTCGGCTGCTTCCAGGGTTCGTGTGTCTCTTGTTCGGAAGTTGGTGAATTCGTGTGGTTTGCAGTTCGGGAAGTTGGTGATTGCAGTAGCTGCTGGTCTATCCGGAAAAGGAAATTTCGCCTAAACGGAGTTGTGTGCGTAACGGTCCGTTACAGGTTCCTCATGCTGTATCTGTATCTATGAGATCTGATCTGGGCTCCTCATGCTGTATCTGTATCTGAGATCTGATCTGGGTTCCTCATGCTGTATCTGTATCTGAGATCTGATCTGGGCTCCTCATGCTGTATCTGTATCTGTGAGATCTGATCTGGGCTCCTCATGCTGTATCTGTGAGATCTGATCTGGGTTCCTCATGCTGTATCTGTATCTATGAGATCTGATCTGGGTTCCTCATGCTGTATCTGTATCTATGAGATCTGATCTGGGTTCCTCATGCTGTATCTATGAGATCTGATCTGGGTTCCTCATGCTGTATCTGTATCTGTGAGATCTGATCTGGGTTCCTCATGCTGTATCTGTATCTATGAGATCTGATCTGGGCTCCTCATGCTGTATCTGTATCTGTGAGATCTGATCTGGGTTCCTCATGCTGTACCTGTATCTATGAGATCTGATCTTGGTTCCTCATGCTGTACCTGTATCTATGAGATCTGATCTTTGCTCCTCATGCTGTATCTGTATCTATGAGATCTGATCTGGGCTCCTCATGCTGTATCTGTATCTATGAGATCTGATCTGGGTTCCTCATGCTGTATCTGTATCTTTGAGATCTGATCTGGGTTCCTCATGCTGTATCTGTATCTGTGAGATCTGATCTGGGCTCCTCATGTTGTATCTGTATCTATGAGATCTGATCTGGGCTCCTCATGCTGTATCAGTGAGATCTGATCTGGGCTCCTCATGCTGTATCTGTGAGATCTGATCTGGGTTCCTCATGCTGTATCTTTATCTATGAGATCTGATCTGGGCTCCTCGTGCTGTATCTATGAGATCTGATCTGGGCTCCTCATGCTGTATCTGTATCTATGAGATCTGATCTGGGCTCCTCATGCTGTATCTGTATCTATGAGATCTGATCTGGGCTCCTCATGCTGTATCTGTATCTGTGAGATCTGATCTGGGCTCCTCATGCTGTATCTGTATCTGTGAGATCTGATCTGGGCTCCTCATGCTGTTTCTGTATCTGTGAGATCTGATCTGCTCTCCTCATGCTGTATCTGTATCTATGAGATCTGATCTGGGCTCCTCATGCTGTATCTATGAGATCTGATCTGGGCTCCTCATGCTGTATCTGTATCTATGAGATCTGATCTGGGCTCCTCATGCTGTATCTGTATCTATGAGATCTGATCTGGGCTCCTCATGCTGTATCTGTATCTTGAGATCTGATCTGGGCTCCTCATGCTGTATCTGTATCTGTGAGATCTTATCTGGGCTCCTCATGCTGTATCTATGAGATCTGATCTGGGCTCCTCATGCTGTATCTGTATCTGTGAGATCTGATCTGGGCTCCTCTTGCTGTATCTGTATCTGTGAGATCTGATCTGGGCTCCTCATGCTGTATCTATGAGATCTGATCTGGGCTCCTCATGCTGTATCTGTATCTGTGAGATCTGATCTGGGTTCCTCATCCTGTATCTGTGAGATCTGATCTGCTCTCCTCATGCTGTATCTATGAGATCTGATCTGGGCTCCTCATGCTGTATCTGTATCTATGAGATCTGATCTGGGCTCCTCATGCTGTATCTGTATCTGTGAGATCTGATCTGGGCTCCTCATTCTGTATCTGTGAGAACTGATCTGGGTTCCTCATGCTGTATCTGTATCTATGAGATCTGATCTGGGCTCCTCATGCTGTATCTGTATCTATGAGATCTGATCTGGGCTCTTAATACTGTATCTGTTTCTGTGAGATCTGATCTGGGTTCCTCATGCTGTATCTGTGTCTATGAGATCTGATCTGGGCTCCTCATGCTGTATCTATGAGATCTGATCTGGGTTCCTCATGCTGTATCTGTATCTATGAGATCTGATCTGGGCTCCTCATGCTGTATCTGTGAGATCTGATCTGGGCTCCTCATGCTGTATCTGTATCTATGAGATCTGATCTGGGTTCCTCATGCTGTATCTTTGAGATCTGATCTGGGTTCCTCATGCTGTATCTGTATCTGTCAGATCTGATCTGGGCTCTTCATGCTGTATCTTTGAGATCTGATCTGGGTTCCTCATTCTGTATCTGTGAGATCTGATCTGGGCTCCTCATGTTGTATCTGTATCTATGAGATCTGATCTGGGCTCCTCGTGCTGTATCTATGAGATCTGATCTGGGCTCCTCATGCTGTATCTGTATCTATGAGATCTGATCTGGGCTCCTCATTCTGTATCTGTGAGATCTGATCTGGGCTCCTCATTCTGTATCTGTATCTGTCAGATCTGATCTGGGCTCCTCATTCTGTATCTGTGAGATCTGATCTGGGCTCCTCATGCTGTATCTGAATCTGTGAGATCTGATCTGGGCTCCTCATGCTGTATCTATGAGATCTGATCTGGGCTCCTCATGCTGTATCTGTATCTGTGAGATCTGATCTGGGCTCCTCATGCTGTATCAGTGAGAACTGATCTGGGCTCCTCATGCTGTATCTATGAGATCTGATCTGGGTTCCTCATCCTGTATCTGTGAGATCTGATCTGCTCTCCTCATGCTGTATCTATGAGATCTGATCTGGGCTCCTCATGCTGTATCTGTATCTGTGAGATCTGATCTGGGCTCCTCTTGCTGTATCTGTATCTGTGAGATCTGATCTGGGCTCCTCATGCTGTATCTGTATCTGTGAGATCTGATCTGGGCTCCTCATGCTGTATCTGTGAGATCTGATCTGGGCTCCTCATGCTGTATCTGTATCTATGAGATCTGATCTGGGCTCCTCATGCTGTATCTGTATCTATGAGATCTGATCTGGGCTCCTCATGCTGTATCTGTATCTGTGAGATCTGATCTGGGCTCCTCATGCTGTATCTGTATCTATGAGATCTGATCTGGGCTCCTCATGCTGTATCTGTATCTATGAGATCTGATCTGGGCTCCTCATGCTGTATCTGTATCTATGAGATCTGATCTGGGCTCCTCATGCTGTATCTGTATCTATGAGATCTGATCTGGGTTCCTCATGCTGTATCTGTATCTATGAGATCTGATCTGGGTTCCTCATGCTGTATCTGTATCTATGAGATCTGATCTGGGCTCCTCATGCTGTATCTATGAGATCTGATCTGGGCTCCTCATGCTGTATCTGTATCTGAGATCTGATCTGGGCTCCTCATGCTGTATCTGTGAGATCTGATCTGGGCTCCTCATGCTGTATCTGTATCTGTGAGATCTGATCTGGGCTCCTCATGATGTATCTATGAGATCTGATGTGGGCTCCTCATGCTGTATCTGTATCTATGAGATCTGATCTGGGCTCCTCATGCTGTATCTGTATCTGTGAGATCTGATCTGGGCTCCTCATGCTGTATCTGTATCTGTGAGATCTGATCTGGGCTCCTCATGATGTATCTATGAGATCTGATCTGCTCTCCTCATGCTGTATCTGTATCTATGAGATTTGAACTGGGCTCCTTATGCTGTATCTGTATCTATGAGATCTGATCTGGGTTCCTCATGCTGTATCTGTATCTATGAGATCTGATCTGGGCTCCTCATGATGTATCTATGAGATCTGATCTGGGCTCCTCATGCTGTATCTGTATCTGTGAGATCTGATCTGGGCTCCTCATGCTGTATCTGTATCTGTGAGATCTGATCTGGGCTCCTCATGCTGTATCTGTATCTATGAGATCTGATCTGGGCTCCTCATTCTATGAGATCTGATCTGGGCTCCTCATGCTGTATATGTATCTGTGAGATCTGATCTGGGCTCCTCATGCTGTATCTGTATCTGTGAGATCTGATCTGGGCTCCTCATGCTGTATCTGTATCTATGAGATCTGATCTGGGCTCCTCATGCTGTATCTGTATCTATGAGATCTGATCTGGGCTCCTCATGTTGTATATGTATCTGTGAGATCTGATCTAGGCTCCTCATGCTGTATCTGTGAGATCTGATCTGGGTTCCTCATGCTGTATCTGTATCTGTCAGATCTGATCTGGGTTCCTCATGCTGTATCTGTGAGATCTGATCTGGGCTCCTCATGCTGTATCTATGAGATCTGATCTGGGCTCCTCATGCTGTATCTGTATCTGAGATCTGATCTGGGCTCCTCATGCTGTATCTATGAGATCTGATCTGGGTTCTGTAGCGGAGTAATGGTATAATCCACGGTATCTCCGCTGGTAGACCGGAACAGCATACAATAATCCAGGTAGCGTTACAAGGATCCCTTCTTCCCAAGGACTAGACGACACATAGTCTGGGAGTCAACAACAACTTTTATTGCAATGTAACCGTTTATATACACGTCCCCATGCAAGGGGTTTCCATAAAGACATTCCAGGGGTTTTCTCCTGGTGGACTCTGTTGAACTTAACCTGCAATGTAATCAGTGACCTGCTGAGCATTCGTCTGGTTGTTCAGTAGCAACACAATGAATACAATATTAATGCGGTTATCTCCTAGGCCGAGGGGAGGTGTTGTGTGGCCTGTAACCGGTTCCTGATTAGACAATGTACAATTCTCCAGGGGGTATTGTTCCATAAAACACAATGGATATAAGGTTAATGGAGTTATCTTCCAGGCTGAGGGGATGGGATGTGTGGCATACAACATCTGATCATGGAACTAGCATACGAATGCCCTCAGTGTTTTAGAGGGTAAAATGAACATATGGACCCAGTCTTTGCTATACTGAAGTGGCTAGGTTTGCCACAATGCTCCCCCAGAACCACAAGCCGGCATACACAGTCTGATCCCAACGGATCGGCTTGGGGATGTCCGGAGGAGTACTCACAGATCACTTTTCAAGTTCTGTTTGTCTGGATAACCCGTCGGGCGTTGCCATTCTGTTTCCCAGGGCGGTAGTGGATGGTAAAGTCAAAGGCTGCAGCGCTAAGCTCCAACGCAGCAGCCTGGCATTGTCTCCTGACACCCTGTTCAGCCACACCAACGGGTTGTGATCTGTGAGTAAGGAAAAAGGTTGCCCATACAAGTAGGGCTGCAGCTTTTAAGGGCCCACACCACGGCCAGACATTCCTTTTCGATGGCGGCGTAGCTTACTTCTCTGGGCAGGAGTTTTCTGCTTAGGTAAGCCACTGGGTGCTCGCCGCCATCTGCTCCGACTTGGCTCAGCACTGCTCCCAATCCAAACATAGAAGCGTCTGTGTGGACAAGGAATCGTTTAGTTGGATCAGGAGCAGCGAGTACAGGTGCATTAATCAGAGCGGTTTTCAGTTGCTGGAAGGCCAGTTCACACTCTGGGGTCCAGACTACTAGCTTGGGGAGGTTTTTACGGGTCAAATCCGTGAGGGGCTTGGCTAGGGTGCTGTAATTGGGCACAAATTTCCGGTAGTACCCGGCGGTACCCAGGAAGGCTAGGACTTGGGTCTTGAGTACGGGGGTTGGCCACTTGGCTACGGCCTCTATCTTGGCAGGCTCGGGTTTCTGTTGACCGCTCCCTACTCGGTGGCCTAGATATTGGACTTCAGCCATCCCTATATGGCATTTACTGGGTTTAAGGGTTAACCCTGCTTCCCTGATGCGGTCTAGTACGGCTCCTATGTGGGTCAGGTGTTCGGCCCAGGAGTGACTAAAAATGGCTATGTCATCTAAATAGGCACAAGCGTACTCCTGGAACCCGTCCAATAACCGATCCACCATCCTCTGAAAAGTAGCCGGGCGTTTTTCATCCCGAATGGCATGACCTTAAACTGGTACAGGCCAAACGGGGTGACAAACGCTGACTTGGAGATGGCTTCCTCAGCTAAGGGAATCTGCCAGTACCCCTTACAAAGATCTATTGTAGTGAGGTACTGGCCTCTGGCCATTTTATCCAGGAGCTCGTCCATCCGGGGCATAGGGTAGGCGTCAGATACGGTTTTGTCATTGAGCCTCCTGTAGTCTACGCAGAAGCGAGTTGTCCCATCCCGCTTCGGCACTAGCACTACCGGGGATGCCCAGGGGCTGTCAGAGTGTTCTATAACCCCTAACTGTAACATTTCCTCAATCTCTTTGCGCATGTTCTCCTTTACGGACTCTGGTATGCGGTACGGGGTTGTCGTAGCGGGGTTTGCCTGGGGGTCTCTACCCTATGGGTAGCTAGGGGTGTGTACCCGGGAGATTAGAGAACGTGGCCCCTTTATCCTGAATTAACCTTTGTGCTTGTGCCCGTTCTTGGGGGCTCAGGCGCTCTCCTAACTGTACTTCTCCCAGGCCCTCGTTCTGGTCTCCTCTCTCTAGGAGGTCTGGGAGGGGTAAGTTATCAAAGTCCTCTGCGGCAGAGGCACAGATGGCAGCTACATTTTCCACGCGCTCGTAGTATGGCTTCAGCATATTCACGTGGAGCATGCGTCTGCTACCCGCCCCAGCGCAGGGGCCAATCACATAGGTTGTATCACAGATCTGTTCTACCACCTTGTATGGGCCCTGCCAGGAGGCCTGCAGCTTGTCATTGTGGACCGGCCTCAGGATTAGCACCTTCTGCCCTATCTGAAAGCTGCGGTCTCTGGCCCCCTATCATACCATCTGCGCTGTCGTTGTTGGGCTGCCTGGAGGTTGGTGCGAACTGTCTGAGTCAATTCCTCCAGGCGCTCACGAAACTCTAGCACGTATGGGACGATAGGGGTACCCCTAGTGTTCACCTCTCCTTCCCAGTGTTCTCGGATGAGATCTAAGGGACCTCTCACCCTTCTCCCGAACAGTAGTTCAAAGGGGAGAACCCGGTGGACTCTTGGGGAACCTCCCTGTATGCAAATAGCAAATGAGGTAAGAACCTTTCCCAGTCCTTTCTGGTGTCTACAAACGTACGGATCATCTGCTTCAGAGTTCCGTTGAAACGTTCGCAGAGACCGTTGGACTGGGGGTGATAAGCCGAATTTAAGATGGGTTTAATACCGCATACCTTCCAGAGTTGGTGGGTGACCTCTGCAGTGAATTGGGTGCCCCTATCTGAAATAATCTCCGGGAAATCCCATGCGGGAGAAGATTTGCATCAGGGCATCCGCTATGGTCTCTGCATGAACATTGGTCAGCGCCACCGCCTCTGGATACCTGGTGGCATAGTCCACTACGGTCAAGATGTACTTCTTGCCGGAGGGACTGGGTTTAGCTAGGGGGCCGATGAGGTCTACTGCCACTCGACTAAATGGTTCCTCAATAATTGGAAGGGGTTGGAGCTTCGCTTTATAGCGATCTCCTCGCTTCCCTACTCTCTGGCAGGTATCGCAGGTTTGGCAAAATTGCTTGATATCCTTTGAGATACCTGGCCAGAAAAAGTTCTGAGTCAGCCGATGTTTAGTTCGGCTGACCCCTAGATGTCCTGACAGGGGTATGTCGTGGGCAATGCGCAGTAAGTCCTGCCTATATTTTTGGGGTACTATCAGCTGTTTAGTGGGCATCGGGATAGACCCAGCTACTATTTTTTCAGCGTAGCGGTATAATAGGCCCTTGTCCCAGGCATATCTCTCTCCCTCTAACCCGGCCTGGCTGTTGGCTATCCTGTCTTTATACACCTGTAAGGAGGGATCTAAAGCTACTTCACTGCCAAATTCTAACGGGGCATCCCAGGGAGGGCATCGGGAGAACGGGGTGGTTCGCTTACCTGAGCCTCGGAGTGTGTGGATGGTGCCATGGTGCGGGCCTGCTGTCTGGTGACGACTGGGTATGCCTCTTGTACCATGGGTTGGGGAACAAAAGCTGACGTGAGCTCCCCAAGTCGTTGCCCAAAATAACATCTGCAGGCAAGTCTTGCATGAGCCCCACTTCCA
The DNA here is from genome assembly GCA_033119425.1 of Bufotes viridis. Lineage (NCBI taxonomy): Eukaryota > Metazoa > Chordata > Amphibia > Anura > Bufonidae > Bufotes > Bufotes viridis. Next base: position 2,525,956 of record CM065591.1, on the reverse strand, counting down.
CATCCCCTGAACCTACTCCCCAATTCAAATGCACCTTGGCAGTAGGTACTTTGTAGATGGCTCCCCCTGCTACTCGCACGGCTACACACTCTCCGGTGCGGGCCTCCTTGGGGATGAGGTGGTTCCGGACCAAAGTCAAAGTGGCCCCGAGTCACGTAGCCCTTGCACATGTTTCCCCGCTAGGTATACACCCTGGCGATGACCTTGTCTATTGTCGGAAGCTGCTTGGATGGGGTTGGCCTCATGTAGTACCCCCAGTTGTTCTTCCACGGAGGCGGCTGAAGTGTGTCTGGCGTTGGCTTCACTCTGGTAGCAATGTACCGTCGCCCGAGCCCCTGGGGTTGGCCCGATTGGACCAGGTTTGGCGGTTACGGTTCCGTGGGCATTCCCGGTGCACATGGCCCAACTGGTTGCAGGTGTGGCATCGTATACTAGGCCGGGGTGGGTATCTCGGTGCGTGTTGGGTAGGGGCTCCCCTGGTCGTGACAGAGTCAAAGTCGCAGGAGCTGGAGGAGGGGTTGCAGGTCTGGAGAATAAGCGGGGGCGGACGTTGGTATCGTCTTGCGTCCTGGTGCTCGTCCGCTAGCTTGGCTGCGTCGTTTAGTGTACGGGGCTTTCGATCCTTTACCCAGTCTTGTACCTCTGGTGCCAGCCCCTTGAAGAATTGTTCTAGGAGGACCAGTTGTAGTAGGTCCTCCAGGGTAGTGGCTTGGGTCGCTTGTATCCACCCCATGGCAGCTCTGTGTAAGCGGTGAGCCCATTCTGCATGAGAATCCTTTTCCTGCTTTTTAAGTTCCCGGAATTTACATCTGCATGCCTCGGGGTAATGGCATAACGTGCTAGAATGGCCTGTTTTACCTTCTGGTAGTCTCTGCTGTCCTCATCCGGAACTGTGCGGTACGCCTCTGCTGCACGGCCAGATAATCTACCGGCAAGCAGGGGTACCTGGTCTGCTGGGCTGATATCATGTAGCTGGCACAGTCTTTCAAAGTCCTGTAGATATCCGTCAATGTCGTCCTCTGTATCGGCATAATTTTTAAATGCTTGATAGGGAATCTTATTTTTTCCCTGGGTGATGCTGAATGGTGCGGATGACCCCTCTCTGGATCGCCGGCCTGTTTGTAGCTGTCTGGCCATGATATACTCCTGTACATCTGCCATTAATCTATCCAACGTCTCCGTGGGTGGTGTTTCTGGGTAAAACTCTAATCTGGTTCTGAGTTCTTTTTGGAACTCGGTTTCTTCCCTCTGCGGTGGAGGAGCCGTATTATTTGCTCGGTCTCCCTCCATGAGTTCAGCAATAAGGGTAGCTTTTGTCTTGTTGCTGGCTATTTTACCCCTTGCTTCCAACAGTTCTTTTAGTGTAGCTCGTTTCAGTGCGGCATAGTTCGTCTCCATTCACTGTCCGTACGTATAGTCGAACATATTGCTGAACTCCGGTTTTTGTACGAATGGCTGTTTCCACGAACCGCTTTTCCACTTCCCTGTTCGTATAAATAACTCCCGAACGCTGCTTTGCTGTGAGGTTTGAATCCGGTTGCTGCCACCAATTGTAGCGGAGTAATGGTATAATCCACGGTATCTCCGCTGGTAGACCTGGAACAGCATACAATAATCCAGGTAGCGTTACAAGGATCCCTTCTTCCCAAGGACTAGACGACACATAGTCTGGGAGTCAACAACAACTTTTATTGCAATGTAACCGTTTATATACACGTCCCCATGCAAGGGGTTTCCATAAAGACATTCCAGGAGTTTTCTCCTGGTGGACTCTGTTGAACTTAACCTGCAATGTAATCAGTGACCTGCTGAGCATTCGTCTGGTTGTTCAGTAGCAACACAATGAATACAATATTAATGCGGTTATCACCTAGGCCGAGGGGAGATGTTGTGTGGCCTGTAACCAGTTCGTGATTAGACAATGGACAATTCTCCAGGGGGTATTGTTCCATAAAACACAATGGATATAAGGTTAATGGAGTTATCTTCCAGGCTGAGGGGATGGGATGTGTGGCATACAACATCTGATCATGGAACTAGCATACGAATGCCCTCAGTGTTCCAGAGGGCAAAATGAACACATGAACCCAGTCTTTGCTATACTGAAGTGGCTAGGTTTGCCACAGGTTCCTCATGCTGTATCTGTATCTGTATCTATGAGATCTGATCTGGGCTCCTCATTCTGTATCTGTATCTATGAGATCTGATCTGGGCTCCTCATGCTGTATCTGTATCTGTGAGATCTGATCTGGGCTCCTCATTCTGTATCTGTATCTGTGAGATCTGATCTGGGTTCCTCATTCTGTATCTGTGAGATCTGATCTGGGCTCCTCATGCTGTATCTGTGAGATCTGATCTGGGCTCCTCATGCTGTATCTGTATCTGTGAGATCTGATCTGGGTTCCTCATGCTGTATCTGTATCTATGAGATCTGATCTGGGCTCCTCATGCTGTATCTGTATCTGTGAGATCTGATCTGGGCTCCTTATTCTGTATCTGTGAGAACTGATCTGGGCTCCTCATGCTGTATCTGTATCTGTGAGATCTGATCTGGGCTCCTCATGCTGTATCTGTATCTGTGAGATCTGATCTGGGCTCCTCATGCTAAATCTATGAGATCTGATCTGGGTTCCTCATGCTGTATCTGTGAGATCTGATCTGGGCTCCTCATGCTGTATCTGTATCTGTGAGATCTGATCTGGGCTCCTCATGCTGTATCTGTGAGATCTGATCTGGGCTCCTCATGCTGTATCTGTATCTATGAGATCTGATCTGGGCTCCTCATGATGTATCTGTATCTGTGAGATCTGATCTGGGCTCCTCATGCTGTATCTATGAGATCTGATCTGGGCTCCTCATGCTGTATCTGTGAGATCTGATCTGGGCTCCTCATGCTGTATCTATGAGATCTGATCTGGGTTCCTCATGCTGTATCTGTATCTATGAGATCTGATCTGGGCTCCTCATGCTGTATCTGTATCTATGAGATCTGATCTGGGCTCCTCATGCTGTATCTGTGAGATCTGATCTGGGCTCCTCATGCTGTATCTGTAGAGATCTGATCTGGGCTCCTCATGCTGTATCTGTATCTGTGAGATCTGATCTGGGTTCCTCATGCTGTATCTGTATCTATGAGATCTGATCTGGGCTCCTCATGCTGTATCTGTATCTGTGAGATCTGATCTGGGCTCCTCATGCTGTATCTGTATCTGTGAGATCTGATCTGGGCTCCTCATGCTGTATCTGTATCTGTGAGATCTGATCTGGGCTCCTCATGCTGTATCTGTGAGATCTGATCTGGGTTCCTCATGCTGTATCTGTATCTGTGAGATCTGATCTGGGCTCCTCATGTTGTATCTGTATCTATGAGATCTGATCTGGGCTCCTCATGCTGTATCAGTGAGATCTGATCTGGGTTCCTCATGCTGTATCTTTATCTATGAGATCTGATCTGGGCTCCTCATGCTGTATCTATGAGATCTGATCTGGGCTCCTCATGCTGTATCTGTATCTATGAGATCTGATCTGGGCTCCTCATGCTGTATCTGTATCTATGAGATCTGATCTGGGCTCCTCATTCTGTATCTGTGAGAACTGATCTGGGCTCCTCATGCTGTATCTGTATCTGTGAGATCTGATCTGGGCTCCTCATGCTGTATCTGTATCTGTGAGATCTGATCTGGGCTCCTCATGCTGTATCTGTATCTGTGAGATCTGATCTGCTCTCCTCATGCTGTATCTGTATCTGTGAGATCTGATCTGGGCTCCTCATGCTGTATCTGTATCTGTGAGATCTGATCTGGGTTCCTCATGCTGTATCTATGAGATCTGATCTGGGCTCCTCATGCTGTATCTATGAGATCTGATCTGGGCTCCTCATGCTGTATCTGTATCTGTGAGATCTGATCTGGGCTCCTCATGCTGTATCTGTATCTGTGAGATCTGATCTGGGCTCCTCATGCTGTATCTGTATCTGTGAGATCTGATCTGGGCTCCTCATGCTGTATCTAGTGAGATCTGATCTGGGTTCCTCATGCTGTATCTGTATCTATGAGATCTGATCTGGGCTCCTCATGCTGTATCTGTATCTATGAGATCTGATCTGGGCTCTTCATACTGTATCTGTTTCTGTGAGATCTGATCTGGGCTCCTCATGCTGTATCTATGAGATCTGATCTGGGCTCCTCATGCTGTATCTATGAGATCTGATCTGGGCTCCTCATGCTGTATCTGTATCTGTGAGATCTGATCTGGGCTCCTCATGCTGTATCTATGAGATCTGATCTGGGTTCCTCATGCTGTATCTGTATCTATGAGATCTGATCTGGGCTCCTCATGCTGTATCTGTATCTATGAGATCTGATCTGGGCTCCTCATTCTGTATCTGTGAGATCTGATCTGGGCTCCTCATGCTGTATCTGTGAGATCTGATCTGGGCTCCTCATGCTGTATCTGTATCTGTGAGATCTGATCTTGGTTCCTCATGCTGTATCTGTATCTATGAGATCTGATCTGGGCTCCTCATGCTGTATCTGTATCTGTGAGATCTGATCTGGGCTCCTCATTCTGTGTCTGTGAGAACTGATCTGGGCTCCTCATGCTGTATCTGTATCTGTGAGATCTGATCTGGGCTCCTCATGCTGTATCTGTATCTGTATCTGTGAGATCTGATCTGGGCTCCTCATGCTATATCTATGAGATCTGATCTGGGTTCCTCATGCTGTATCTGTGAGATCTGATCTGGGCTCCTCATGCTGTATCTGTATCTGTGAGATCTGATCTGGGCTCCTCATGCTGTATCTGTGAGATCTGATCTGGGCTCCTCATGCTGTATCTGTATCTATGAGATCTGATCTGGGCTCCTCATGCTGTATCTGTGAGATCTGATCTGGGCTCCTCATGCTGTATCTATGAGATCTGATCTGGGCTCCTCATGCTGTATCTGTGAGATCTGATCTGGGCTCCTCGTGCTGTATCTATGAGATCTGATCTGGGCTCCTCATGCTGTATCTGTATCTATGAGATCTGATCTGGGCTCCTCATGCTGTATCTGTATCTATGAGATCTGATCTGGGCTCCTCATTCTGTATCTGTGAGATCTGATCTGGGCTCCTCATGCTGTATCTGTGAGATCTGATCTGGGCTCCTCATGCTGTATCTGTATCTGTGAGATCTGATCTGGGCTCCTCATGCTGTATCTGTATCTATGAGATCTGATCTGGGCTCCTCATGCTGTATCTGTATCTGTGAGATCTGATCTGGGCTCCTCATTCTGTATCTGTGAGAACTGATCTGGGCTCCTCATGCTGTATCTGTATCTGTGAGATCTGATCTGGGCTCCTCATGCTGTATCTGTATCTGTGAGATCTGATCTGGGCTCCTCATGCTGTATCTGCATCTGAGATCTGATCTGGGCTCCTCATGCTGTATCTGTATCTATGAGATCTGATCTGGGCTCCTCATGATGTATCTGTATCTATGAGATCTGATCTGGGCTCTTCATGCTGTATCTATGAGATCTGATCTGGGTTCCTCATGCTGTATCTGTATCTGTGAGATCTGATCTGTGCTCCTCATGCTGAAACTGTATCTATGAGATCTGATCTGGGTTCCTCATGCTGTATCTGTAAGAGATCTGATCTGGGCTCCTCATGCTGTATCTGTGAGATCTGATTTGGGCTCCTCATGCTGTATCTGTGAGATCTGATCTGGGTTCCTCATGCTGTATCTGTATCTGTGAGATCTGATCTGGGTTCCTCATGCTGTATCTGTGAGATCTGATCTGGGCTCCTCATGCTGTATCTATGAGATCTGATCTGGGCTCTGTAACGGACCGCTTCTGCAGACAAGGGGTAAAAACCGTTTAGGCGATCGGCCCCCTTTACAGAGATATAGGCACAGCTACTGCAGAACACCAAACTCCCGAACTGGATACAAAATAGCACTCCAACTCCCGTACTGGAACCTCCCAAATAGCTGCTAGCAGACGAACAGGAAAAGCAGACAATCAGCTTACACTCCTGGCAATCAGTCTCTAACAGCATACAGTGAATCCCCCCAAGAACGAGACGAGGCTCCGTATTGATGGTAAACAGGAATTCTAACATTTATTAACGGCTACCTGCCTGGTATTTATCCAGGTCTCCCACCTGGTGGACACTCCCCTAGGGGACCAGAAGGAAGACTGCGACACGGGATACAGCAGCCAATCACACACATTGGGACAATACAGACACCCCAGCATATCCCTCTCCTCTGCCTGTGATACCATCACCCTACATGGGTAATGCAATCATCACAGGCAGACGAATACACATGTCTTTCTGTCCTGGAGACAATTGAGGAGTCATTCAACTATCTCTCAGGACAAAGGAAATCGCTAATACACATGTGGGGACAATAGGACAGACATCACTATTCAATATACAATGTCCCACCCTTTACAATACACACAGACATTTCAGAGACAAGACTCCATTATGCACATGGGGACACAGAACAAGCATTACTGTTACAATACACCAGGTAAGACACATTACATTAAAACTATACATTTAACATATCCCCAGATAGCTCAGGTCTGAGCGCACATTATTAAGTGAATGGCGCTCAGACCACACGAATCTAGTTTAATCGCCATGGAGCCAAAGTCTTTACAGTCAGTTTCATGCGAATGGGCTCCATGGGATTCCTATCTGGGGTATAACACATTCAACCAAAACTACCGAACCCCAGGCAGAAAAGCACGAATTAAGCTTTTCTGCAGGTAAAAGATGTCTTTAACAGGGGGCCATAGTCCAAAGGCAGCAGGCGAGCAACCAGGTTTCTCCAATGCAATGTGGCGATGGATCTGATCTGTTCCTATGCTGCATTCAGCAGATCTGGGATCTGGGCCCTCATGCTGTATCTGTATTCCGTGAGATCTGGACCGGGCTTCTCATGCTGCAATCTGAGAGATCTGATCTGGCCTCATGCTGTAATCTGTATCTATGAGATCCCATCTGGGCCCTCATGCTGTATCTGCATCTGTGAGATCTGATCTGGCCCTCATGCTGTATCTGTGAGATCTGGATCTGGGCTCCTCTATGCCATGCTATCTGCAGATCTGGATCTGGGCCCTCATGCTGTATCTGTATCTGTGAGATCTGATCTGGGTTCCTCATGCTGTATCTGTATCTAAGGAGATCTGGATCTGCCTCCTCATGCTGTATCTGTATCTGTGAGAATCTGGATCTGGGCCCTCATCCTGTATCTGTGAGAGTCTGATCTGGGCTCCCTCATGCTGTATCTGTGAGATCTGATCTGGGCCCTCATGCTGTATCTGTATCTGTGAGATCTGATCTGGGTTCCTCATGCTGTATCTGTATCTATGAGATCTGATCTGGGCTCCTCATGCTATCTGTATCCTGTGAGATCTCGATCTGGGCTCCTCATTCTGTATCTGTCAGAACTGATCCTGGAGCCTCATGCTGTATCTGTATCTGTGAGATCTGATCTGGGCTCCTCATGCTGTATCTGTATCTGTGAGACCTGGATCTGGGCTCCTCATGATGTATCCGTATCTGTGAGATCTGATCTGGGCTCCTGGGCGCTGTAATCTGTGAGATCTGGATCTGGGCTCCTCATGCTGTATCTGTATCTATGAGATCTCGATCTGGGCTCCTCATGCTGTATCTGCATCTGCAGATCTGATCTGGGTTCCTCATGCTGTATCTGTATCTATGAGATCTGATCTGGCCCCCTCAAGTGCTGTATCTGCATCTATGAGATCTGGATCTGGGCCCTCATGCTGCATTCAGAGATCTGGATCTGGGTCTCATGCTGCATCTGGTGAGACCTGGATCTGGCCCTCATGCTGTATCCAGAGATCTGATCTGGGTCCCTCATGCTGCATCTGTATCTGTCAGATCTGATCTGGTTCCTCATGCTGTATCTGTGAGATCTGATCTGGGCTCCTCATGCTGTATCTATGAGATCTCGATCTGGGCTCTGTAACGGACCGCCTGCAGACAAGGGGTAAAAACCGTTTAGGCGACGTCACCGCTTACAGGAAAAATATAGGCACAGCTACTGCAGAACACCAAACTCCCGAACTGGATACAAAATAGCACTCCAACTCCCGTGCTGGAACCTCCCAAATAGCTGCTAGCAGACGTAACAGGAAAAGCAGACAATCAGCTTACACTCCTGGCAATCAGTCTCTAACAGCATACAGTGAATCCCCCAAGAACGAGACGAGGCTCGTATTGATGGTAAACAGAATTCTAACATTTAATGACGGCTACCTGCCTGGTATTTATCCAGGTCTCCCACCTGGTGGACACTCCCCTAGGGGACCAGAAGGAAGACTGCGACACGGGATACAGCAGCCAATCACACAATTGGGACAATACAGGCACTACCCCAGCATATCCCTCCCTCTGCCTGTGATACCATCACCCTACATGGGCGATGCAATCATCACAGGCAGACGAATACACAATGTCTTCTGTCCTGGAGACAATTGAGGAGTCATTCAATTATCTCTCAGGACAAAGGAAATCGCCAATACACATGTGGGGACAATAGGACAGACATCACTATTCAAAATATACAATGTCCCACCCTTTACAATACACACAGACATTTCAGAGACAAGACTCATTATGCACGTGGGGACACAGAACAAGCATTACTGTTACAATGCACCAGGTAAGACACATTACATTAAAACTTATACATTTAACATATCCCCAGATAGCTCAGGTCTGAGCGCATTATTAAGTGAATGGGCTCAGACCACACTGCATACAGTTTAATCGCCATGGGGCCAAAGTGCTTTGCAGTCAGTTTCATACCGAATGGGCTCCATGGGTTCCTATCTGGGGTATAGCACATTCAGCCAAAACTACCGAACCCCAGGCAGAAAAGCACGGAGTGAGCTTTTTCTGCAGGTAAAAGATGTCTTTAACAGGGGCCATGGTCCAAGGCAGCAGGCGAGCAGCCAGGTTTCTCCCAATGCAATGTGGCGAGATTGGTCTCGTCACATCTCCCACTTTTCCAAACAGACTAACAGGGCATCTGACCTCCTGCCGGTCAGTGCCCTTATGATAGTCCAGCAGCCACCCACAAAACACAATCAACAGCACAGCCCACCCACAGTAAATAGTTACTGCAACTGGGTAGAGGAGAAGCTTGTCCATGTCCAGGTGCCCTCACCACTGGCACTGTGCATGGGCACGGGCACGCTGACTTGGTGGGGTGCTGCATGGGCAAGACCGCGTCACTCTGCCCTCTTGCCAGCGCTACTGGGAGGGTAGCCTGGCTGAAGCCTGGTTGCTGGAGGGGCCGGCTGTCTCCCTTTAGATATACCGTCCTGCTGCTGGGGACCGACTGTCTCCCCTTTAGATACTACCGTCCTGCTGCTGGGGACCGACTGCTCTCCCCTTGGTTTACAAGCTCTGCTGCTGGGGAAAGGAGACTGAGCTCTCTATTCCCTGCCCATTAATGATCCGCCGCTGGGGAGAGGTGGTAGTAAGCTCCTCTCCCATACATACTAACTTCCTCCTCAGTGGAGAGACCGACTGTCTCTCCTCCCAATACAGAGTCCTGCTGCTGGAGAAAGGAGACTGGGCTCTCTGTTCCCTGCTGGTTACTCTGCCGCTGGGGACTGGAGACCGGGCTCCCAATTCCCAACAAATAATACTGCCGCTGGGAATGGAGGCCGGGCTCCCAATTCCGAAAAATCACGCTGCTGCATGTGGGGCAGGAACAGCTACCTCTGCCCCCTGTAGCTCAGCCTGCCACTGGGAATGGAGCTCAGGCTCCCAATTCCCTGCAATATCTCCCGCTGGGAATGGAGCTCAGGCCCCCAATTCCTGCAATATCTCCCCCGCTGGGGAATGGAGCTCAGGCTCCCAATTCCCTGCATATATCTCCCGCTGGGAATGGAGCTCAGGCTCCCAATTCCCTGCAATACCGGTGGAGAGACCTCGGTCCCATCTCCACCTGCCGCCTGAGGTTCCTCCCAGTAAATTTCCAATAATGTCTTCCCAGCGGAATGGGTCTGGAACTGGATCTGTCACCTTGCTGTCCTGCTGAGCCTTCCCAATGGAGTGGAAGAGATCTCGGTAGTCTGCTCCAGTTCCCACTCCAGGGTTTGCTAGGTGAGCCAGGTCTTGCTCTCACCTCATGAGGGTCATCCCGTCATGCCTAGCCTCCCTCTCGTAGAAAATGTCCTGAAGTCTGTTCTGCGCGGGACTCCGAGTCAGGCTCTGCAAAGGACTCCCATAACAAGCCAGAACCATCAAACTCCTCTCCTCTGGCTTTGTCATGCTCGGCTGTCCAGGGTATATACTGTGCCATATACCCAGGCGCCTGGTAGGCATCCTCCAGCCATAGCTCCTGCCATACCCGGTGCTCTAGTTCCTTCGCCCATTCATCAAGGGCTGCTCTCCCAGAAAGGGCATCCGCAGGGCACTTCTTCTGCCACCGCTGCTCTTCACTGGGAGACTCTCACCCCGCTGGTATTGTACATTGTCCAGGGCCTGGTACCAGATGCCTTTCCTTAATGCATCCCGGCCATCCAGGTCCTCCTCCTCGTATGACACTGCTGGTTCCATTCTGGTGCTTTTAGGGTCGCTGTACTGGGACATGCGTTGCCCCCACTTGTAAATCAAGGAAATGGTGTCTCCTGTAGCTGTCCTTCTGGCTGTAGGAGCGATCCCGCTGCTCGCCACCAATTGTAACGGACCGCTTCTGCAGACAAGGGGTAAAAACCGTTTAGGCGATCATTGCTTACAGAGATATAGGCACAGCTACTGCAGAACACCAAACTCCGAACTGGATACAAAATAGCACTCCAACTCCCATTACTGGAACCTCCCAAATAGCTGCTAGCAGACGAACAGGAAAAGCAGACAATCAGCTTACACTCCTGGCAATCAGTCTCTAACAGCATACAGTGAATCCCCCAAGAACGGAGACGAGGCTCCGTATTGAGGGTAAACAGGAATTCTCACATTTATTAGCGGCTACCTGCCTGGTATTTATCCAGGTCTCCCACCTGGTGGACACTCCCTAGAGGACCAGAAGGAAGACTGCGACACGGGATACAGCAGCCAATCACACACATTGGGACAATACAGACACCCCCAGCATATCCCTCCCTCTGCCTGTGATACCATCACCCTACATGGGTAATGCAATCATCACAGGCAGACGAATACACAATGTCTTCTGTCCTGGAGACAATTGAGGAGTCATTCAATTATCTCTCAGGACAAAGGAAATCGCCAATACACATGTGGGGACAATAGGACAGACATCACTATTCAATATACAATGTCCCACCCTTTACAATACACACAGACATTTCAGAGACAAGACTCCATTATGCACATGGGGACACAGAACAAGCATTACTGTTACAATACACCAGGTAAGACACATTACATTAAAACTATACATTTAACATATCCCCAGATAGCTCAGGTCTGAGCGCACATTATTAAGTGAATGGCGCTCAGACCACACGAGCTACTAGTTTAATCGCCATGGAGCCAAAGTCTTTACAGTCAGTTTCATACGAATGGGCTCCATGGGTTCCCTATCTGAGGTATAACACATTCAACCAAAACTACCGAACCCCAGGCAGAAAAGCACGAATTAAGCTTTTCTGCAGGTAAAAAAAGATGTCTTTTAACAGGGGGCCATAGTCCAAAGGCAGCAGGCGAGCAACCAGGTTTCTCCAATGCAATGTGGCGAGATTGGTCTCGTCACAGGCTCCTCATGCTGTATCTGTATCTGAGATCTGATCTGGTCTTCTCATGCTGTATCTATGAGATCTGATCTGGGCTCCTCATGCTGTATCTGTATCTATGAGATCTGATCTGGGCTCCTCATGCTGTATCTGTATCTATGAGATCTGATCTGGGCTCCTCATTCTGTATCTGTGAGATCTGATCTGGGCTCCTCATGCTGTATCTGTGAGATCTGATCTGGGCTCCTCATGCTGTATCTGTATCTGTGAGATCTGATCTGGGTTCCTCATGCTGTATCTGTATCTATGAGATCTGATCTGGGCTCCTCATGCTGTATCTGTATCTGTGAGATCTGATCTGGGCTCCTCATCCTGTATCTGTGAGAACTGATCTGAGCTCCTCATGCTGTATCTGTATCTGTGAGATCTGATCTGGGCTCCTCATACTGTATCTGTATCTGTGAGGATCTGATCTGGGCTCCTCATGCTATATCTATATCATGAGATCTGATCTGGGTTCCTCATGCTGTATCTGATAGAGATCTGATCTGGGCTCCTCATGCTGTATCTGTATCTGTGAGATCTGATCTGGGCTCCTCATGGTATCTGTATCTGTGAGATCTGATCTGGGCTCCTCATGCTGTATCTGTATCTATGAGATCTGATCTGGGCTCCTCATGCTGTATCTGTATCTGTGAGATCTGATCTGGGTTCCTCATGCTGTATCTGTATCTATGAGATCTGATCTGGGCTCCTCATGCTGTATCT
>CM065591.1:2468336-2512948 GCA_033119425.1 Bufotes viridis | reverse complement strand
GGAGCCCAGATCAGATCTCATAGATACAGATACAGCATGAGGAGCCCAGATCAGATCTCATGATACAGATACAGCATGAGAGCCCAGATCAGATCTCAGATACAGATACAGCATGAGGAGCCCAGATCAGATCTCACAGATACAGATACAGCATGAGGAGCCCAGATCAGATCTCAGATACAGATACAGCATGAGGAGCCCAGATCAGATCTCATAGATACAGCATGAGGAGCCCAGATCAGATCTCACAGATACAGATACAGCATGAGGAGCCCAGATCAGATCTCATAGATACAGATACAGCATGAGGAGCCCAGATCAGATCTCAGATACAGATACAGCATGAGGAGCCCAGATCAGATCTCACAGATACAGATACAGCATGAGGAGCCCAGATCAGATCTCACAGATACAGATACAGCATGAGGAGCCCAGATCAGATCTCATAGATACAGATACAGCATGAGGAGCCCAGATCAGATCTCATAGATACAGATACAGCATGAGGAGCCCAGATCAGATCTCATAGATACAGATACAGCATGAGGAGCCCAGATCAGATCTCACAGATACAGATACAGCATGAGGAGCCCAGATCAGATCTCACAGATACAGCATGAGGAGCCCAGATCAGATCTCTACAGATACAGCATGAGGAGCCCAGATCAGATCTCACAGATACAGATACAGCATGAGGAGCCCAGATCAGATCTCATAGATACAGATACAGCATGAGGAGCCCAGATCAGATCTCATAGATACAGATACAGCATGAGGAACCCAGATCAGATCAGATCTCATAGATACAGCATGAGGAGCCCAGATCAGATCTCACAGATACAGATACAGCATGAGGAGCCCAGATCAGATCTCATAGATACAGATACAGCATGAGGAGCCCAGATCAGATCTCACAGATACAGATACAGCATGAGGAGCCCAGATCAGATCTCATACAGATACAGCATGAGGAGCCCAGATCAGATCTCACAGATACAGATACAGCATGAGGAGCCCAGATCAGATCTCAGATACAGATACAGCATGAGGAGCCCAGATCAGATCTCACAGATACAGATACAGCATGAGGAGCCCAGATCAGATCTCACAGATACAGATACAGCATGAGGAGCCCAGATCAGATCTCACAGATACAGATACAGCATGAGGAGCCCAGATCAGATCTCATAGATACAGATACAGCATGAGGAGCCCAGATCAGATCTCACAGATACAGATACAGCATGAGGAGCCCAGATCAGATCTCATAGATACAGATACAGCATGAGGAGCCCAGATCAGATCTCATCAGATACAGCATGAGGAGCCCAGATCAGATCTCATAGATACAGATACAGCATGAGGAGCCCAGATCAGATCTCACAGATACAGATACAGCATGAGGAGCCCAGATCAGATCTCATAGATACAGATACAGCATGAGGAGCCCAGATCAGATCTCATAGATACAGATACAGCATGAGGAGCCCAGATCAGATCTCACAGATACAGATACAGCATGAGGAGCCCAGATCAGATCTCACAGATACAGATACAGCATGAGGAGCCCAGATCAGATCTCATAGATACAGATACAGCATGAGGAGCCCAGATCAGATCTCACAGATACAGATACAGCATGAGGAGCCCAGATCAGATCTCACAGATACAGCATGAGGAGCCCAGATCAGATCTCACAGATACAGATACAGCATGAGGAGCCCAGATCAGATCTCATAGATACAGATACAGCATGAGGAGCCCAGATCAGATCTCACAGATACAGATACAGCATGAGGAGCCCAGATCAGATCTCACAGATACAGATACAGCATGAGGAGCCCAGATCAGATCTCATCAGATACAGCATGAGGAGCCCAGATCAGATCTCATAGATACAGATACAGCATGAGGAGCCCAGATCAGATCTCATAGATACAGATACAGCATGAGGAGCCCAGATCAGATCTCATAGATACAGATACAGCATGAGGAGCCCAGATCAGATCTCATAGATACAGATACAGCATGAGGAGCCCAGATCAGATCTCATAGATACAGATACAGCATGAGGAGCCCAGATCAGATCTCAGATACAGATACAGCATGAGGAGCCCAGATCAGATCTCACAGATACAGATACAGCATGAGGAGCCCAGATCAGATCTCACAGATACAGATACAGCATGAGGAGCCCAGATCAGATCTCATAGATACAGATACAGCATGAGGAGCCCAGATCAGATCTCATAGATACAGATACAGCATGAGGAGCCCAGATCAGATCTCACAGATACAGATACAGCATGAGGAGCCCAGATCAGATCTCACAGATACAGATACAGCATGAGGAGCCCAGATCAGATCTCATAGATACAGATACAGCATGAGGAGCCCAGATCAGATCTCAGATACAGATACAGCATGAGGAGCCCAGATCAGATCTCATAGATACAGATACAGCATGAGGAGCCCAGATCAGATCTCATCAGATACAGCATGAGGAGCCCAGATCAGATCTCACAGATACAGATACAGCATGAGGAGCCCAGATCAGATCTCACAGATACAGATACAGCATGAGGAGCCCAGATCAGATCTCATAGATACAGATACAGCATGAGGAGCCCAGATCAGATCTCATAGATACAGATACAGCATGAGGAGCCCAGATCAGATCTCACAGATACAGATACAGCATGAGGAGCCCAGATCAGATCTCATAGATACAGATACAGCATGAGGAGCCCAGATCAGATCTCACAGATACAGCATGAGGAGCCCAGATCAGATCTCGATACAGATACAGCATGAGGAGCCCAGATCAGATCTCAGATACAGATACAGCATGAGGAGCCCAGATCAGATCTCATAGATACAGATACAGCATGAGGAGCCCAGATCAGATCTCACAGATACAGATACAGCATGAGGAGCCCAGATCAGATCTCATAGATACAGATACAGCATGAGGAGCCCAGATCAGATCTCACAGATACAGCATGAGGAGCCCAGATCAGATCTCACAGATACAGATACAGCATGAGGAGCCCAGATCAGATCTCATAGATACAGATACAGCATGAGGAACCCAGATCAGATCTCACAGATACAGATACAGCATGAGGAGCCCAGATCAGATCTCAAGATACAGATACAGCATGAGGAGCCCAGATCAGATCTCACAGATACAGATACAGCATGAGGAGCCCAGATCAGATCTCATAGATACAGATACAGCATGAGGAGCCCAGATCAGATCTCATAGATACAGATACAGCATGAGGAACCCAGATCAGATCTCATAGATACAGCATGAGGAGCCCAGATCAGATCTCATAGATACAGCATGAGGAGCCCAGATCAGATCTCACAGATACAGATACAGCATGAGGAGCCCAGATCAGATCTCATAGATACAGATACAGCATGAGGAGCCCAGATCAGATCTCAGATACAGATACAGCATGAGGAGCCCAGATCAGATCTCACAGATACAGATACAGCATGAGGAGCCCAGATCAGATCTCATAGATACAGATACAGCATGAGGAGCCCAGATCAGATCTCACAGATACAGCATGAGGAGCCCAGATCAGATCTCACAGATACAGCATGAGGAACCCAGATCAGATCTCACAGATACAGATACAGCATGAGGAGCCCAGATCAGATCTCATAGATACAGATACAGCATGAGGAGCCCAGATCAGATCTCATAGATACAGATACAGCATGAGGAGCCCAGATCAGATCTCATAGATACATCATGAGGAGCTCAGATCAGATCTCACAGATACAGATACAGCATGAGGAACCCAGATCAGATCTCACAGATACAGCATGAGGAGCCCAGATCAGATCTCACAGATACAGCATGAGGAGCCCAGATCAGATCTCACAGATACAGATACAGCATGAGGAGCCCAGATCAGATCTCATAGATACAGATACAGCATGAGGAGCCCAGATCAGATCTCATAGATACAGATACAGCATGAGGAACCCAGATCAGATCAGATCTCATAGATACAGCATGAGGAGCCCAGATCAGATCTCATAGATACAGCATGAGGAGCCCAGATCAGATCTCATAGATACAGATACAGCATGAGGAGCCCAGATCAGATCTCACAGATACAGATACAGCATGAGGAACCCAGATCAGATCTCACTGATACAGCATGAGGAGCCCAGATCAGATCTCACAGATACAGATACAGCATGAGGAGCCCAGATCAGATCTCACAGATACAGCATGAGGAACCCAGATCAGATCTCACAGATACAGATACAGCATGAGGAGCCCAGATCAGATCTCACAGATACAGATACAGCATGAGGAACCCAGATCAGATCTAATAGATACAGCATGAGGAGCCCAGATCAGATCTCATAGATACAGATACAGCATGAGGAACCCAGATCAGATCTCACAGATACAGCATGAGGAGCCCAGATCAGATCTCATAGATACAGCATGAGGAGCCCAGATCAGATCTCACAGATACAGCATGAGGAGCCCAGATCAGATCTCACAGATACAGCATGAGGAACCCAGATCAGATCTCATAGATACAGCATGAGGAGCCCAGATCAGATCTCATAGATACAGCATGAGGAGCCCAGATCAGATCTCACAGATACAGATACAGCATGAGGAGCCCAGATCAGATCTCACAGATACAGATACAGCATGAGGAGCCCAGATCAGTTCTCACAGATACAGAATGAGGAGCCCAGATCAGATCTCACAGATACAGCATGAGGAGCCCAGATCAGATCTCACAGATACAGCATGAGGAACCCAGATCAGATCTCACAGATACAGCATGAGGAGCCCAGATCAGATCTCACAGATACAGCATGAGGAGCCCAGATCAGATCTCACAGATACAGATACAGCATGAGGAGCCCAGATCAGATCTCATAGATACAGATACAGCATGAGGAGCCCAGATCAGATCTCATAGATACAGATACAGCATGAGGAACCCAGATCAGATCTCATAGATACAGCATGAGGAGCCCAGATCAGATCTCATAGATACAGCATGAGGAGCCCAGATCAGATCTCACAGATACAGATACAGCATGAGGAGCCCAGATCAGATCTCACAGATACAGATACAGCATGAGGAGCCCAGATCAGATCTCAGATACAGATACAGCATGAGGAGCCCAGATCAGATCTCACAGATACAGATACAGCATGAGGAGCCCAGATCAGATCTCATAGATACAGATACAGCATGAGGAGCCCAGATCAGATCTCACAGATACAGCATGAGGAGCCCAGATCAGATCTCACAGATACAGCATGAGGAACCCAGATCAGATCTCACAGATACAGATACAGCATGAGGAGCCCAGATCAGATCTCATAGATACAGATACAGCATGAGGAGCCCAGATCAGATCTCATAGATACAGATACAGCATGAGGAGAGCCAGATCAGATCTCATAGATACATGCATGAGGAGCCCAGATCAGATCTCACAGATACAGATACAGCATGAGGAGCCCAGATCAGATCTCATCAGATACAGCATGAGGAGCCCAGATCAGATCTCATACAGATACAGCATGAGGAGCCCAGATCAGATCTCACAGATACAGATACAGCATGAGGAGCCCAGATCAGATCTCATAGATACAGATACAGCATGAGGAGCCCAGATCAGATCTCATAGATACAGATACAGCATGAGGAGCCCAGATCAGATCTCACAGATACAGATACAGCATGAGGAGCCCAGATCAGATCTCATAGATACAGATACAGCATGAGGAGCCCAGATCAGATCTCATAGATACAGATACAGCATGAGGAACCCAGATCAGATCAGATCTCATAGATACAGCATGAGGAGCCCAGATCAGATCTTATAGATACAGCATGAGGAGCCCAGATCAGATCTCATAGATACAGATACAGCATGAGGAGCCCAGATCAGATCTCACAGATACAGCATGAGGAGCCCAGATCAGATCTCACAGATACAGCATGAGGAACCCAGATCAGATCTCACAGATACAGATACAGCATGAGGAACCCAGATCAGATCTCACAGATACAGCATGAGGAGCCCAGATCAGATCTCATAGATACAGATACAGCATGAGGAACCCAGATCAGATCTCACAGATACAGCATGAGGAGCCCAGATCAGATCTCACAGATACAGCATGAGGAGCCCAGATCAGATCTCACAGATAAAGCATGAGGAGCCCAGATCAGATCTCACAGATACAGATACAGCATGAGGAACCCAGATCAGATCTAATAGATACAGCATGAGGAGCCCAGATCAGATCTCATAGATACAGATACAGCATGAGGAACCCAGATCAGATCTCACAGATACAGATACAGCATGAGGAACCCAGATCAGATCTCATAGATACAGCATGAGGAGCCCAGATCAGATCAGATACAGCATGAGGAGCCCAGATCAGATCTCATAGATACAGATACAGCATGAGGAACCCAGATCAGATCTCATAGATACAGATACAGCATGAGGAACCCAGATCAGATCTCATAGATACAGATACAGCATGAGGAACCCAGATCAGATCTCATAGATACAGATACAGCATGAGGAACCCAGATCAGATCTCACAGATACAGATACAGCATGAGGAGCCCAGATCAGATCTCATAGATACAGCATGAGGAGCCCAGATCAGATCTCATAGATACAGCATGAGGAACCCAGATCAGATCTCACAGAAACAGATACAGTATTAAGAGCCCAGATCAGATCTCATAGATACAGATACAGCATGAGGAGCCTGTAGCGGAGTAATGGTATAATCCACGGTATCTCCGCTGGTAGACTGGAACAGCATACAATAATCCAGGTAGCGTTACAAGGATCCCTTTTTCCCAAGGACTAGACGACACATAGCCTGGGAGTCAACTAATTTTTATTGCAATATAACAGTTTATATACACGTCCCCGTGCAAGGGGTTTCCATAAAGACATTCCAGGGTTTTCTCCTGGTGGACTCTGTTGAACTTAACCTGCAATGCTATTCTCTTATGGTTCGTTACTTGTAAGACAAAAGTAATCAGTGACCTGCTGAGCATTCGTCTGGTTATTCAGTAGCAACACAATGAATACAATATTAATGCGGTTATCTCCTAGGCCGAGGGGAGGTGTTGTGTGGCCTGTAACCAGTTCCTGATTAGACAATGTACAATTCTCTAGGCGGTATTGTTCCATGAAACACAATGGATACAATGTTAATGGAGTTATCTTCCAGGCTGAGGGGATGGGATGTGTGGCATACAACATCTGATCATGAAACCAGCATACGAATGCCCTCAGTGTTCCAGAGGGCAAAATGAACACATGAACCCAGTCTTTGCCACACTGAAGTGGCTAGGTTTGCCACAATGCTCCCCCAGAACCACAAGCCGGCATACACAGTCTGATCCCAACGGATCGGCTTGAGGATGTCCGGAGGAGTGCTCACAGATCATTTCTCGAGTTCTGTCTGTCTGGACAACCCGTCGGCGTTACCATTTTGTTTCCCTGGGCGATACGCAATGGTGAAATCAAATGGCTGTAGGGCCAAGCTCCATCTCAGCAGTCTAGCGTTGTCCCCTGACACCCGGTTTAGCCACACCAGCGGGTTGTGATCTGTGAGCAAAGCAAATTGTTGTCCATATAAGTAGGGCTGTAGTTTCTTGAGGGCCCACACCACCGCCAGGCATTCTTTTTCGATGGCGGCATAGCTTACTTCCCGGGTAGTAGTTTCCGACTTAAGTAAGCGACTGGATGCTCGCCGCCATCGGCCCCGACTTGGCTCAGCACTGCTCCCAATCCAAACATAGAAGCGTCTGTATGAACGAGAAAGCGTTTAGTGGGATCGGGAGCGGCCAGTACAGGGGCATGAATTAGGGCAGTCTTCAGTTCTTGGAATGCCTTCTCACACTCTGGGCTCCAGGTCACTACTTTGGGTAGGTTCTTTTGGTCAGGTCCGTAAGGGGCTTGGCTAGGGCACTATAATTAGGTACAAATTTACGGTAATAACCGGCAGTCCCTAGAAAAGCTAAGACCTGAGTTTTCGTGCGAGGGGTTGGCCACTTAGCTACGGCCTCTATCTTAGCGGGTTCCGGCTTTTGCTGCCCACTGCCTACCCTGTGGCCTAAGTACTGCACTTCGGCCATCCCTACGTGGCACTTGCTGGGTTTTAACGTGAGACCTGCCTCCCTGATGCGGTCGAGGATGGCTCCTATATGGGTCAAATGTTCGTCCCAGGAGTTGCTAAATATCGCTATGTCATCTAAATAGGCACAAGCATACTCCTGGGATCCGTCCAGTAACCGGTCCACCATCCGCTGGAAGGTAGCCGGCGCATTCTTCATCCCGAATGGCATCACCTTGAATTGGTACAGCCCAAACGGGGTGACGAATGCGGATTTTGGGATGGCATCCTCGGCTAGTGGGATCTGCCAGTACCCTTTGCACAAGTCTATTGTGGTGAGGTACTGGCCCCTGGCCATTCTATCTAATAGCTCATCGATTCGGGGCATGGGGTAGGCATCGGAAATGGTTTTATCGTTAAGTTTCCGGTAGTCGACGCAGAAGCGGGTGGTTCCGTCCCGCTTCGGCACCAGCACTACCGGAGAGGCCCATGGGCTATCTGAGTGTTCTATCACTCCTAGTTGTAGCATTTCGTCAATCTCCTTCCGCATATGATCCTTTACCGATTCTGGTATGCGGTAGGGGGTTTGTCGAAGAGGGGGTTGTCCTGGGGTTTCTACCCTGTGGGTAGCCAGCGGGGTATATCCAGGCTGGTTAGAGAATGTATCCCCTTTTTCCCGGATCAGCTCTAGTACTTGAGCTCGCTCTCTAGTGCTCAGCCTGTCTCCTAGCTGTACTTCCCCTAATTCGGTGTTGGCCCCCCCTTGGGCTAATAGGTCTGGTAGGGGTAGATTATCCGGGTCCTCAGTGGCCGAGGCACATATGGCAGTTACTTCCTCGGTCCGCTCGTGATAGGGTTTCTCACAGATACAGATACAGCATGAGGAGCCCAGATCAGTTCTCACAGATACAGAATGAGGAGCCCAGATCAGATCTCACAGATACAGATACAGCATGAGGAGCCCAGATCAGATCTCATAGATACAGCATGAGGAGCCCAGATCAGATCTCACAGATACAGAATGAGGAGCCCAGATCAGATCTCACAGATACAGATACAGCATGAGGAGCCCAGATCAGATCTCACAGATACAGATACAGCATGAGGAGCCCAGATCAGATCTCACAGATACAGACATGAGGAGCCCAGATCAGATCTCAGATACAGATACAGCATGAGGAGCCCAGATCAGATCTCATAGATACAGATACAGCATGAGGAGCCCAGATCAGATCTCATAGATACAGATACAGCATGAGGAGCCCAGATCAGATCTCATAGATACAGATACAGCATGAGGAGCCCAGATCAGATCTCATAGATACAGCATGAGGAGCCCAGATCAGATCTCACAGATACAGATACAGCATGAGGAGCCCAGATCAGATCTCACAGATACAGCATGAGGAGCCCAGATCAGATCTCACAGATACAGATACAGCATGAGGAGCCCAGATCAGATCTCATAGATACAGATACAGCATGAGGAGCCCAGATCAGATCTCATAGATACAGATACAGCATGAGGAGCCCAGATCAGATCTCAGATACAGATACAGCATGAGGAGCCCAGATCAGATCTCATAGATACAGCATGAGGAGCCCAGATCAGATCTCATCAGATACAGCATGAGGAGCCCAGATCAGATCTCACAGATACAGATACAGCATGAGGAGCCCAGATCAGATCTCTACAGATACAGCATGAGGAGCCCAGATCAGATCTCACAGATACAGATACAGCATGAGGAGCCCAGATCAGATCTCACAGATACAGATACAGCATGAGGAGCCCAGATCAGATCTCAGATACAGATACAGCATGAGGAGCCCAGATCAGATCTCAGATACAGATACAGCATGAGGAGCCCAGATCAGATCTCACAGATACAGATACAGCATGAGGAGCCCAGATCAGATCTCATAGATACAGATACAGCATGAGGAGCCCAGATCAGATCTCATAGATACAGATACAGCATGAGGAACCCAGATCAGATCTCACAGATACAGATACAGCATGAGGAGCCCAGATCAGATCTCATAGATACAGATACAGCATGAGGAGCCCAGATCAGATCTCATAGATACAGATACAGCATGAGGAGCCCAGATCAGATCTCATAGATACAGCATGAGGAGCCCAGATCAGATCTCACAGATACAGATACAGCATGAGGAGCCCAGATCAGATCTCACAGATACAGATACAGCATGAGGAGCCCAGATCAGATCTCACAGATACAGACATGAGGAGCCCAGATCAGATCTCACAGATACAGATACAGCATGAGGAGCCCAGATCAGATCTCATAGATACAGATACAGCATGAGGAGCCCAGATCAGATCTCACAGATACAGATACAGCATGAGGAGCCCAGATCAGATCTCACAGATACAGCATGAGGAGCCCAGATCAGATCTCACAGATACAGATACAGCATGAGGAGCCCAGATCAGATCTCATAGATACAGATACAGCATGAGGAGCCCAGATCAGATCTCATAGATACAGATACAGCATGAGGAACCCAGATCAGATCTCATAGATACAGCATGAGGAGCCCAGATCAGATCTCATAGATACAGCATGAGGAGCCCAGATCAGATCTCACAGATACAGATACAGCATGAGGAGCCCAGATCAGATCTCAGATACAGATACAGCATGAGGAGTCCAGATCAGATCTCATAGATACAGCATGAGGAGCCCAGATCAGATCTCACAGATACAGATACATCATGAGGAGCCCAGATCAGATCTCATAGATACAGATACAGCATGAGGAGCCCAGATCAGATCTCACAGATACAGCATGAGGAGCCCAGATCAGATCTCACAGATACAGCATGAGGAACCCAGATCAGATCTGACAGATACAGATACAGCATGAGGAGCCCAGATCAGATCTCATAGATACAGATACAGCATAAGGAGCCCAGATCAAATCTCATAGATACAGATACAGCATGAGGAGAGCAGATCAGATCTCATAGATACATCATGAGGAGCCCAGATCAGATCTCACAGATACAGATACAGCATGAGGAGCCCAGATCAGATCTCACAGATACAGCATGAGGAGCCCAGATCAGATCTCACAGATACAGCATGAGGAGCCCAGATCAGATCTCACAGATACAGATACAGCATGAGGAGCCCAGATCAGATCTCATAGATACAGATACAGCATGAGGAGCCCAGATCAGATCTCATAGATACAGATACAGCATGAGGAACCCAGATCAGATCAGATCTCATAGATACAGCATGAGGAGCCCAGATCAGATCTCATAGATACAGCATGAGGAGCCCAGATCAGATCTCATAGATACAGATACAGCATGAGGAGCCCAGATCAGATCTCACAGATACAGATACAGCATGAGGAGCCCAGATCAGATCTCACAGATACAGCATGAGGAGCCCAGATCAGATCTCACAGATACAGATACAGCATGAGGAGCCCAGATCAGATCTCACAGATACAGCATGAGGAGCCCAGATCAGATCTCACAGATACAGATACAGCATGAGGAGCCCAGATCAGATCTCATAGATACAGATACAGCATGAGGAGCCCAGATCAGATCTCACAGATACAGATACAGCATGAGGAGCCCAGATCAGATCTCACAGATACAGCATGAGGAGCCCAGATCAGATCTCACAGATACAGATACAGCATGAGGAGCCCAGATCAGATCTCATAGATACAGATACAGCATGAGGAGCCCAGATCAGATCTCATAGATACAGATACAGCATGAGGAGCCCAGATCAGATCTCATAGATACAGCATGAGGAGCCCAGATCAGATCTCATAGATACAGCATGAGGAGCCCAGATCAGATCTCACAGATACAGATACAGCATGAGGAGCCCAGATCAGATCTCATAGATACACAGCATGAGGAGCCCAGATCAGATCTCATAGATACAGCATGAGGAGCCCAGATCAGATCTCACAGATACAGATACAGCATGAGTAGCCCAGATCAGATCTCACAGATACAGATACAGCATGAGGAGCCCAGATCAGATCTCATAGATACAGATACAGCATGAGGAGCCCAGATCAGATCTCACTAGATACAGCATGAGGAGCCCAGATCAGATCTCACAGATACAGCATGAGGAGCCCAGATCAGATCTCATAGATACAGATACAGCATGAGGAACCCAGATCAGATCTCACAGATACAGATACAGCATGAGGAGCCCAGATCAGATCTCACAGATACAGCATGAGGAACCCAGATCAGATCTCACTAGATACAGCATGAGGAGCCCAGATCAGATCTCACAGATACAGCATGAGGAGCCCAGATCAGATCTCACAGATACAGCATGAGGAACCCAGATCAGATCTAATAGATACAGCATGAGGAGCCCAGATCAGATCTCATAGATACAGATACAGCATGAGGAACCCAGATCAGATCTCACAGATACAGATACAGCATGAGGAACCCAGATCAGATCTCATAGATACAGCATGAGGAGCCCAGATCAGATCTCATAGATACAGCATGAGGAGCCCAGATCAGATCTCATAGATACAGATACAGCATGAGGAACCTAGATCACATCTCATAGATACAGATACAGCATGAGGAACCCAGATCAGATCTCATAGATACAGATACAGCATGAGGAACCCAGATCAGATCTCATAGATACAGATACAGCATGAGGAGCCCAGATCAGATCTCACAGATACAGATACAGCATGAGGAACCCAGATCAGATCTCATAGATACAGCATGAGGAGCCCAGATCAGATCTCATAGATACAGATACAGCATGAGGAGCCCAGATCAGATCTCACAGAAACAGATACAGTATTAAGAGCCCAGATCAGATCTCATAGATACAGATACAGCATGAGGAGCCTGTAGCGGAGTAATGGTATAATCCACGGTATCTCCGCTGGTAGACTGGAACAGCATACAATAATCCAGGTAGCGTTACAAGGATCCCTTTTTCCCAAGGACTAGACGACACATATCCTGGGAGTCAACTAATTTTTATTGCAATATAACAGTTTATATACACGTCCCCGTGCAAGGGGTTTCCATAAAGACATTCCAGGGGTTTTCTCCTGGTGGACTCTGTTGAACTTAACCTGCAATGCTATTCTCTTATGGTTCGTTACTTGTAAGACAAAAGTAATCAGTGACCTGCTGAGCATTCGTCTGGTTGTTCAGTAGCAACACAATGAATACAATATTAATGCGGTTATCACCTAGGCCGAGGGGAGATGTTGTGTGGCCTGTAACCAGTTCCTGATTAGACAATGTACAATTCTCTAGGCGGTATTGTTCCATGAAACACAATGGATACAATGTTAATGGAGTTATCTTCCAGGCTGAGGGGATGGGATGTGTGGCATACAACATCTGATCATGAAACCAGCATACGAATGCCCTCAGTGTTCCAGAGGGCAAAATGAACACATGAACCCAGTCTTTGCCGCACTGAAGTGGCTAGGTTTGCCACAATGCTCCCCCAGAACCACAAGCCGGCATACACAGTCTGATCCCAACGGATCGGCTTGAGGATGTCCGGAGGAGTGCTCACAGATCATTTCTCGAGTTCTGTCTGTCTGGACAACCCGTCGGCGTTACCATTTTGTTTCCCTGGGCGATACGCAATGGTGAAATCAAATGGCTGTAGGGCCAAGCTCCATCTCAGCAGTCTAGCGTTGTCCCCTGACACCCGGTTTAGCCACACCAGCGGGTTGTGATCTGTGAGCAAAGCAAATTGTTGTCCATATAAGTAGGGCTGTAGTTTCTTGAGGGCCCACACCACCGCCAGGCATTCTTTTTCGATGGCGGCATAGCTTACTTCCCGGGTAGTAGTTTCCGACTTAAGTAAGCGACTGGATGCTCGCCGCCATCGGCCCCGACTTGGCTCAGCACTGCTCCCAATCCAAACATAGAAGCGTCTGTATGAACGAGAAAGCGTTTAGTGGGATCGGGAGCGGCCAGTACAGGGGCATGAATTAGGGCAGTCTTCAGTTCTTGGAATGCCTTCTCACACTCTGGGCTCCAGGTCACTACTTTGGGTAGGTTCTTTTGGTCAGGTCCGTAAGGGGCTTGGCTAGGGCACTATAATTAGGTACAAATTTACGGTAATAACCGGCAGTCCCTAGAAAAGCTAAGACCTGAGTTTTCGTGCGAGGGGTTGGCCACTTAGCTACGGCCTCTATCTTAGCGGGTTCCGGCTTTTGCTGCCCACTGCCTACCCTGTGGCCTAAGTACTGCACTTCGGCCATCCCTACATGGCACTTGCTGGGTTTTAACGTGAGACCTGCCTCCCTGATGCGGTCGAGGATGGCTCCTATATGGGTCAAATGTTCGTCCCAGGAGTTGCTAAATATCGCTATGTCATCTAAATAGGCACAAGCATACTCCTGGGATCCGTCCAGTAACCGGTCCACCATCCGCTGGAAGGTAGCCGGCGCATTCTTCATCCCGAATGGCATCACCTTGAATTGGTACAGCCCAAACGGGGTGACGAATGCGGATTTTGGGATGGCATCCTCGGCTAGTGGGATCTGCCAGTACCCTTTGCACAAGTCTATTGTGGTGAGGTACTGGCCCCTGGCCATTCTATCTAATAGCTCATCGATTCGGGGCATGGGGTAGGCATCGGAAATGGTTTTATCGTTAAGTTTCCGGTAGTCGACGCAGAAGCGGGTGGTTCCGTCCCGCTCGGCACCAGCACTACCGGAGAGGCCCATGGGCTATCTGAGTGTTCTATCACTCCTAGTTGTAGCATTTCGTCAATCTCCTTCCGCATATGATCCTTTACCGATTCTGGTATGCGGTAGGGGTTTGTCGAAGAGGGGTTGCCCTGGGGTTTCTACCCTGTGGGTAGCCAGCGGGGTATATCCAGGCTGGTTAGAGAATGTATCCCCTTTTCCCGGATCAGCTCTAGTACTTGAGCTCGCTCTCTAGTGCTCAGCCTGTCTCCTAGCTGTACTTCCCCTAATTCGGTGTTGGCCCCCTTGGGCTAATAGGTCTGGTAGGGGTAGATTATCCGGGTCCTCAGTGGCCGAGGCACATATGGCAGTTACTTCCTCGGTCCGCTCGTGATAGGGTTTCAGCAGGTTAACGTGGAGCATGCGTCTACCACCTGCTCCGGTACATGGGGCAATGATATAGGTGGTGTCACATACCTGTTCCACCACCTTATACGGGCCTTGCCAGGAGGCCTGCAGTTTGTCATTTTGGACTGGCTTCAAGATTAACACCTTTTGCCCTATTTGAAAACTGCGGTCCCTGGCTCCCCTATCGTACCATCTGCGCTGTCGTTGCTGGGCCGCCTGAAGATTGGACCGTACCGTCTGGATTAGGGTCTCCAAGCGCTCCCGGAACTCTAGTACATATGGGACGATAGGGGTACCATTACTGGTGACCGTTCCTCCCAGTGTTCCCTAATGAGGTCTAAGGGACCTCGTACTCTCCTTCCGAATAGCAATTCGAATGGCGAGAACCCCGTGGACTCTTGGGGTACCTCGCGGTACGCGAAGAGTAGATGGGGAAGAAACCTCTCCCAGTCCTTCTGGGTATCCATGAATGTGCGGAGCATTTGCTTTAGGGTTCCGTTGAACCGTTCACAGAGCCCATTGGACTGGGGGTGATACGCTGAGTTTACAATAGGTTTCACCCCGCATGTTCTCCATAACTGATGAGTGACCTCGGCAGTGAATTGGGTACCCGGTCTGAGATAATCTCTTTGGGGAACCCCATCCTGGAGAATATCCGGATTAGGGCATCCACTATAGTTTCCGCATGGATATTAGTTAGGGCTACGGCCTCTGGGTACCGGGTGGCATAGTCCACTACGGTCAGTATATACTTTTTCCCCGACGGGCTGGGTTTCGCTAGGGGTCCGATTATATCTACTGCCACTCTACTGAAGGGTTCATCTATTATGGGTAGGGAGTGCATTTTTGCCTTGTACCGGTCCCTCTCTTCCCTACTCTCTGGCATGTGTCACAAGTTTGGCAATACTGTCGAATATCTTTGGAGACCCCTGGCCAGAAGAAGTTTTGGGTCAAACGATGCTTCGTCCGACTGACGCCTAGATGTCCTGATAAAGGAATGTCATGGGCAATACGTAATAACTCTTGCCTGTACTTTCTGGGCACGACTAATTGCGTGAGGGCCATGGGTACAGATCCTGCTACTACCTTTTCAGCATATCTATACAATAATCCTTTCTCCCAACCGAATCTTTCCCCTCCACCCCTGCCGGATTCTGTGTAACCCTATCCCGGTATACCTGCAGGGACGGGTCGGTGACTACTTCAGTACCAAATTCTAAGGGGGAGCCCAGGGACGAAAGGGGGTCAGTACTGTTACTTACCGGAGCCTCAGAGTGTTCAGAAGATGCGGTGGTGTGGGCCTGCTGCCGTGTTACAACGGGTAGCGCTTCCTGCGCGGGGTGTTGAGGAACAAAAGCGGAGGTCAGCTCCCCAAGTCGTTACCCAGGATGACATCAGCTGGTAAGTCCTGCATGAGGCCCACTTCCACATTCCCGACCCCGCTTCCCAATCCAAATGGACTTTAGCAGTGGGAATTTTGTAAATAGCTCCCCTGCCACCCGGACGGCCACATATTCTCCAGTGAGCTGGTGCTTGGGGACTAGGTGATTGCGAACTAGGGTTATGGTGGCCCCAGAATCGCGCAGACCCTGAAGGCGTTTGCCCTCTACGCGCACTCCCTTGGCGGTGCCCCTGTCGGTTGTCTGCGGCCGCTTGTACTGGGTTGACCTCGTGGAGTGTGCCCAAAGGTTCTTCATTAGCCCGGATCCCGAAGAAAGGTTGTCGAGGCTCATTCTGGTAGCAGTGTACTGCTGCCCGGTTTGCAGGGGAATTAGTTGGAGTATTCCACGTGGAGCGGTTTCTGTTCCTGGGACAGTCTCTCTGCATGTGGCCCTGCTGGTTACACGTGTGGCACCTGATGAAAGATCGGGCATTGTTGTACCGTGGAGGGGTTTGGTAGTTCCCACCACCGGGACGTAGGGCTGGGGCGGGGGTAATGGTGGGAGATGTGTTAGCAGCTCCCAAGATGGATCGTGCCTGTGCCCGCTGCGCCCTCCTGGCATCTTGGTACTCATCTGCCCACCTGGCTGCGTCCGTTAAGATGCGCGGTTTCCGATCCCTCAGCCAGTTCTGTAAATCTGGGGTTAACCCCTGGAAGAATTGCTCCAGTAGCAGTAATTGTAGCATGTCCTCCACTGTGGTTGCTTGTGCGGCTTGCACCCAACCTTTGCCCGCCCTAGTTAAGCGGTGTGCCCACTCCATGTGAGTATCTTTCTCCGTCTTTCGGCTTTCTCGGAACCGCTGCCGGTATGCCTCCGGGTAATTGCATACCTGTCCAGGATCGCCTGCTTTACCTTCTGGTAGTCTCTGCTATCCTCGTCTGGCATGGTGCGGTAGGCTTCTGCTGCCCGGCCCGCTAGCTTACCCACCAGCAGAGGTACCTGGTCGGAGGCGTTGATCTCATGTAATTGGCATAACCTCTCAAAGTCATGCAAGTAGCCATCGATGTCCTCGGTCTCCACATAGTTTTTAAAAGCATGGTATGGGATTTTAGGTTTCCCTGGTACTATGTGTGGTGGGGTTGGGGCCCTCTCTGGACCTCCGGTCTGCCCGCTGCTTTTCCATTATGTATTCGTGGACATCCGCCATAATCCTTTCCAAGGTTTCTGTGGGAGGCGTACCTGGGAAGAAGGCCAGTCTGCTTTGGAGTTCTCTTCCAAACTCATTCTGTGTGCTGTCCCGAAGAGGTGCTGCAGCAGCTGCCTGGTCTCCCTCCATGAGTTCAGCAATAAGGGTAGCTTTGGTTTTATTGCTGGCAATAATTCCCCTTGCTTCCAATAGTTCTTTTAGCGTGGCCCGTTTCAAGTTGGTATAGTCTGTCCCCATTCACTGTCCGTTCGGGTATATTCACCTACCCTTTCCTTTCGGTTCCATACGAAAATGGCAAATTTTCCAAGTGTCTGTAACTGCCGAACCACGGACTGCTGTGAGGTTTGAATCCGGTTGCTGCCACCAATTGTAGCGGAGTAATGGTATAATCCACGGTATCTCCGCTGGTAGACTGGAACAGCATACAATAATCCAGGTAGCGTTACAAGGATCCCTTTTTCCCAAGGACTAGACGACACATAGTCTGGGAGTCAACTAATTTTTATTGCAATATAACAGTTTATATACACGTCCCCGTGCAAGGGGTTTCCATAAAGACATTCCAGGGGTTTTCTCCTGGTGGACTCTGTTGAACTTAACCTGCAATGCTATTCTCTTATGGTTCGTTACTTGTAAGACAAAAGTAATCAGTGACCTGCTGAGCATTCGTCTGGTTATTCAGTAGCAACACAAAGAATACAATATTAATGCGGTTACCTCCTAGGCCGAGGGGAGATGTTGTGTGGCCTGTAACCAGTTCCTGATTAGACAATGTACAATTCTCTAGGCGGTATTGTTCCATGAAACACAATGGATACAATGTTAATGGAGTTATCTTCCAGGCTGAGGGGATGGGATGTGTGGCATACAACATCTGATCATGAAACCAGCATACGAATGCCCTCAGTGTTCCAGAGGGCAAAATGAACACATGAACCCAGTCTTTGCCGCACTGAAGTGGCTAGGTTTGCCACAGAGCCCAGATCAGATCTCATAGATACAGATACAGCATGAGGAGCCCAGATCAGATCTCATAGATACAGATACAGCATGAGGAGCCCAGATCAGATCTCACAGATACAGATACAGCATGAGGAGCCCAGATCAGATCTCACAGATACAGATACAGCAAGAGGAGCCCAGATCAGATCTCACAGATACAGATACAGCATGAGGAGCCCAGATCAGATCTCACAGATACAGATACAGCATGAGGAGCCCAGATCAGATCTCACAGATACAGCATGAGGAGCCCAGATCAGATCTCATAGATACAGATACAGCATGAGGAGCCCAGATCAGATCTCATAGATACAGATACAGCATGAGGAGCCCAGATCAGATCTCACAGATACAGATACAGCATGAGGAGCCCAGATCAGATCTCACAGATACAGCATGAGGAGCCCAGATCAGATCTCACAGATACAGATACAGCATGAGGAGCCCAGATCAGATCTCATAGATACAGCATGAGGAGCCCAGATCAGATCTCATAGATACAGATACAGCATGAGGAGCCCAGATCAGATCTCACAGATACAGATACAGCATGAGGAGCCCAGATCAGATCTCACAGATACAGATACAGCATGAGGAGCCCAGATCAGATCTCTAATCAGATACAGCATGAGGAGCCCAGATCAGATCTCATAGATACAGATACAGCATGAGGAGCCCAGATCAGATCTCACAGATACAGATACAGCATGAGGAGCCCAGATCAGATCTCATAGATACAGATACAGCATGAGGAGCCCAGATCAGATCTCATAGATACAGATACAGCATGAGGAGCCCAGATCAGATCTCACAGATACAGATACAGCATGAGGAGCCCAGATCAGATCTCATAGATACAGATACAGCATGAGGAGCCCAGATCAGATCTCATAGATACAGATACAGCATGAGGAGCCCAGATCAGATCTCATAGATACAGATACAGCATGAGGAGCCCAGATCAGATCTCATAGATACAGATACAGCATGAGGAGCCCAGATCAGATCTCAGATACAGATACAGCATGAGGAGCCCAGATCAGATCTCATAGATACAGATACAGCATGAGGAGCCCAGATCAGATCTCACAGATACAGATACAGCATGAGGAGCCCAGATCAGATCTCATAGATACAGATACAGCATGAGGAGCCCAGATCAGATCTCATAGATACAGATACAGCATGAGGAGCCCAGATCAGATCTCATAGATACAGATACAGCATGAGGAGCCCAGATCAGATCTCATAGATACAGATACAGCATGAGGAGCCCAGATCAGATCTCATAGATACAGATACAGCATGAGGAGCCCAGATCAGATCTCATAGATACAGATACAGCATGAGGAGCCCAGATCAGATCTCATAGATACAGATACAGCATGAGGAGCCCAGATCAGATCTCAGATACAGATACAGCATGAGGAGCCCAGATCAGATCTCATAGATACAGATACAGCATGAGGAGCCCAGATCAGATCTCACAGATACAGATACAGCATGAGGAGCCCAGATCAGATCTCATAGATACAGATACAGCATGAGGAGCCCAGATCAGATCTCATAGATACAGATACAGCATGAGGAGCCCAGATCAGATCTCACAGATACAGCATGAGGAGCCCAGATCAGATCTCATAGATACAGATACAGCATGAGGAGCCCAGATCAGATCTCATAGATACAGATACAGCATGAGGAGCCCAGATCAGATCTCATAGATACAGATACAGCATGAGGAGCCCAGATCAGATCTCATAGATACAGCATGAGGAGCCCAGATCAGATCTCATAGATACAGATACAGCATGAGGAGCCCAGATCAGATCTCACAGATACAGATACAGCATGAGGAGCCCAGATCAGATCTCAGATACAGATACAGCATGAGGAGCCCAGATCAGATCTCATAGATACAGATACAGCATGAGGAGCCCAGATCAGATCTCATAGATACAGATACAGCATGAGGAGCCCAGATCAGATCTCATAGATACAGATACAGCATGAGGAGCCCAGATCAGATCTCATAGATACAGATACAGCATGAGGAGCCCAGATCAGATCTCACAGATACAGATACAGCATGAGGAGCCCAGATCAGATCTCAGATACAGATACAGCATGAGGAGCCCAGATCAGATCTCATAGATACAGATACAGCATGAGGAGCCCAGATCAGATCTCATAGATACAGATACAGCATGAGGAGCCCAGATCAGATCTCATAGATACAGATACAGCATGAGGAGCCCAGATCAGATCTCATAG
Source organism: Bufotes viridis (assembly GCA_033119425.1). Classification (NCBI taxonomy): domain Eukaryota; kingdom Metazoa; phylum Chordata; class Amphibia; order Anura; family Bufonidae; genus Bufotes; species Bufotes viridis. The sequence goes on along the minus strand of CM065591.1, from coordinate 2,491,803 downwards.
ATACAGATACAGCATGAGGAGCCCAGATCAGATCTCATAGATACAGATACAGCATGAGGAGCCCAGATCAGATCTCAGATACAGATACAGCATGAGGAGCCCAGATCAGATCTCACAGATACAGATACAGCATGAGGAGCCCAGATCAGATCTCATAGATACAGATACAGCATGAGGAGCCCAGATCAGATCTCATAGATACAGATACAGCATGAGGAGCCCAGATCAGATCTCATAGATACAGATACAGCATGAGGAGCCCAGATCAGATCTCATAGATACAGATACAGCATGAGGAGCCCAGATCAGATCTCATAGATACAGATACAGCATGAGGAGCCCAGATCAGATCTCATAGATACAGATACAGCATGAGGAGCCCAGATCAGATCTCACAGATACAGATACAGCATGAGGAGCCCAGATCAGATCTCAGATACAGATACAGCATGAGGAGCCCAGATCAGATCTCACAGATACAGATACAGCATGAGGAGCCCAGATCAGATCTCATAGATACAGATACAGCATGAGGAGCCCAGATCAGATCTCACAGATACAGATACAGCATGAGGAGCCCAGATCAGATCTCATACAGATACAGCATGAGGAGCCCAGATCAGATCTCATAGATACAGATACAGCATGAGGAGCCCAGATCAGATCTCATAGATACAGATACAGCATGAGGAGCCCAGATCAGATCTCATAGATACAGATACAGCATGAGGAGCCCAGATCAGATCTCATAGATACAGATACAGCATGAGGAGCCCAGATCAGATCTCATAGATACAGATACAGCATGAGGAGCCCAGATCAGATCTCATAGATACAGATACAGCATGAGGAGCCCAGATCAGATCTCATAGATACAGATACAGCATGAGGAGCCCAGATCAGATCTCATAGATACAGATACAGCATGAGGAGCCCAGATCAGATCTCACAGATACAGATACAGCATGAGGAGCCCAGATCAGATCTCACAGATACAGATACAGCATGAGGAGCCCAGATCAGATCTCATAGATACAGATACAGCATGAGGAGCCCAGATCAGATCTCACAGATACAGATACAGCATGAGGAGCCCAGATCAGATCTCAGATACAGATACAGCATGAGGAGCCCAGATCAGATCTCATAGATACAGATACAGCATGAGGAGCCCAGATCAGATCTCATAGATACAGATACAGCATGAGGAGCCCAGATCAGATCTCATAGATACAGATACAGCATGAGGAGCCCAGATCAGATCTCATAGATACAGATACAGCATGAGGAGCCCAGATCAGATCTCATAGATACAGATACAGCATGAGGAGCCCAGATCAGATCTCACAGATACAGATACAGCATGAGGAGCCCAGATCAGATCTCATAGATACAGATACAGCATGAGGAGCCCAGATCAGATCTCATAGATACAGATACAGCATGAGGAGCCCAGATCAGATCTCATAGATACAGATACAGCATGAGGAGCCCAGATCAGATCTCACAGATACAGATACAGCATGAGGAGCCCAGATCAGATCTCATAGATACAGATACAGCATGAGGAGCCCAGATCAGATCTCATAGATACAGATACAGCATGAGGAGCCCAGATCAGATCTCAGATACAGATACAGCATGAGGAGCCCAGATCAGATCTCATAGATACAGATACAGCATGAGGAGCCCAGATCAGATCTCATAGATACAGATACAGCATGAGGAGCCCAGATCAGATCTCACAGATACAGATACAGCATGAGGAGCCCAGATCAGATCTCACAGATACAGATACAGCATGAGGAGCCCAGATCAGATCTCACAGATACAGATACAGCATGAGGAGCCCAGATCAGATCTCATAGATACAGATACAGCATGAGGAGCCCAGATCAGATCTCATAGATACAGATACAGCATGAGGAGCCCAGATCAGATCTCATAGATACAGATACAGCATGAGGAGCCCAGATCAGATCTCATAGATACAGATACAGCATGAGGAGCCCAGATCAGATCTCACAGATACAGATACAGCATGAGGAGCCCAGATCAGATCTCACAGATACAGATACAGCATGAGGAGCCCAGATCAGATCTCACAGATACAGATACAGCATGAGGAGCCCAGATCAGATCTCATAGATACAGATACAGCATGAGGAGCCCAGATCAGATCTCATAGATACAGATACAGCATGAGGAGCCCAGATCAGATCTCACAGATACAGACAGCATGAGGAGCCCAGATCAGATCTCACAGATACAGATACAGCATGAGGAGCCCAGATCAGATCTCATAGATACAGATACAGCATGAGGAGCCCAGATCAGATCTCACAGATACAGATACAGCATGAGGAGCCCAGATCAGATCTCATAGATACAGATACAGCATGAGGAGCCCAGATCAGATCTCATAGATACAGATACAGCATGAGGAGCCCAGATCAGATCTCATAGATACAGATACAGCATGAGGAGCCCAGATCAGATCTCATAGATACAGATACAGCATGAGGAGCCCAGATCAGATCTCATAGATACAGATACAGCATGAGGAGCCCAGATCAGATCTCATAGATACAGATACAGCATGAGGAGCCCAGATCAGATCTCATAGATACAGATACAGCATGAGGAGCCCAGATCAGATCTCACAGATACAGATACAGCATGAGGAGCCCAGATCAGATCTCATAGATACAGATACAGCATGAGGAGCCCAGATCAGATCTCATAGATACAGATACAGCATGAGGAGCCCAGATCAGATCTCATAGATACAGATACAGCATGAGGAGCCCAGATCAGATCTCACAGATACAGCATGAGGAGCCCAGATCAGATCTCACAGATACAGATACAGCATGAGGAGCCCAGATCAGATCTCATAGATACAGATACAGCATGAGGAGCCCAGATCAGATCTCATAGATACAGATACAGCATGAGGAGCCCAGATCAGATCTCATAGATACAGATACAGCATGAGGAGCCCAGATCAGATCTCACAGATACAGATACAGCATGAGGAGCCCAGATCAGATCTCATAGATACAGATACAGCATGAGGAGCCCAGATCAGATCTCATAGATACAGATACAGCATGAGGAGCCCAGATCAGATCTCATAGATACAGATACAGCATGAGGAGCCCAGATCAGATCTCACAGATACAGATACAGCATGAGGAGCCCAGATCAGATCTCATAGATACAGATACAGCATGAGGAGCCCAGATCAGATCTCATAGATACAGATACAGCATGAGGAGCCCAGATCAGATCTCAGATACAGATACAGCATGAGGAGCCCAGATCAGATCTCACAGATACAGATACAGCATGAGGAGCCCAGATCAGATCTCATAGATACAGATACAGCATGAGGAGCCCAGATCAGATCTCATAGATACAGATACAGCATGAGGAGCCCAGATCAGATCTCATAGATACAGATACAGCATGAGGAGCCCAGATCAGATCTCATAGATACAGATACAGCATGAGGAGCCCAGATCAGATCTCACAGATACAGATACAGCATGAGGAGCCCAGATCAGATCTCATAGATACAGATACAGCATGAGGAGCCCAGATCAGATCTCATAGATACAGATACAGCATGAGGAGCCCAGATCAGATCTCACAGATACAGATACAGCATGAGGAGCCCAGATCAGATCTCTAGATACAGATACAGCATGAGGAGCCCAGATCAGATCTCACAGATACAGATACAGCATGAGGAGCCCAGATCAGATCTCATAGATACAGATACAGCATGAGGAGCCCAGATCAGATCTCATAGATACAGATACAGCATGAGGAGCCCAGATCAGATCTCATAGATACAGATACAGCATGAGGAGCCCAGATCAGATCTCATAGATACAGATACAGCATGAGGAGCCCAGATCAGATCTCATAGATACAGATACAGCATGAGGAGCCCAGATCAGATCTCATCAGATACAGCATGAGGAGCCCAGATCAGATCTCACAGATACAGATACAGCATGAGGAGCCCAGATCAGATCTCATAGATACAGATACAGCATGAGGAGCCCAGATCAGATCTCACAGATACAGATACAGCATGAGGAGCCCAGATCAGATCTCATAGATACAGATACAGCATGAGGAGCCCAGATCAGATCTCATAGATACAGATACAGCATGAGGAGCCCAGATCAGATCTCATAGATACAGATACAGCATGAGGAGCCCAGATCAGATCTCAGTACAGATACAGCATGAGGAGCCCAGATCAGATCTCATAGATACAGATACAGCATGAGGAGCCCAGATCAGATCTCACAGATACAGATACAGCATGAGGAGCCCAGATCAGATCTCATAGATACAGATACAGCATGAGGAGCCCAGATCAGATCTCATAGATACAGATACAGCATGAGGAGCCCAGATCAGATCTCACAGATACAGCATGAGGAGCCCAGATCAGATCTCACAGATACAGATACAGCATGAGGAGCCCAGATCAGATCTCACAGATACAGATACAGCATGAGGAGCCCAGATCAGATCTCACAGATACAGATACAGCATGAGGAGCCCAGATCAGATCTCATAGATACAGATACAGCATGAGGAGCCCAGATCAGATCTCACAGATACAGATACAGCATGAGGAGCCCAGATCAGATCTCATAGATACAGATACAGCATGAGGAGCCCAGATCAGATCTCATAGATACAGATACAGCATGAGGAGCCCAGATCAGATCTCATAGATACAGATACAGCATGAGGAGCCCAGATCAGATCTCATACAGATACAGCATGAGGAGCCCAGATCAGATCTCATAGATACAGATACAGCATGAGGAGCCCAGATCAGATCTCATACAGATACAGCATGAGGAGCCCAGATCAGATCTCACAGATACAGATACAGCATGAGGAGCCCAGATCAGATCTCATAGATACAGATACAGCATGAGGAGCCCAGATCAGATCTCATAGATACAGATACAGCATGAGGAGCCCAGATCAGATCTCATAGATACAGATACAGCATGAGGAGCCCAGATCAGATCTCACAGATACAGATACAGCATGAGGAGCCCAGATCAGATCTCATAGATACAGATACAGCATGAGGAGCCCAGATCAGATCTCATAGATACAGATACAGCATGAGGAGCCCAGATCAGATCTCATAGATACAGATACAGCATGAGGAGCCCAGATCAGATCTCACAGATACAGATACAGCATGAGGAGCCCAGATCAGATCTCATAGATACAGATACAGCATGAGGAGCCCAGATCAGATCTCATAGATACAGATACAGCATGAGGAGCCCAGATCAGATCTCAGATACAGATACAGCATGAGGAGCCCAGATCAGATCTCACAGATACAGATACAGCATGAGGAGCCCAGATCAGATCTCACAGATACAGATACAGCATGAGGAGCCCAGATCAGATCTCACAGATACAGATACAGCATGAGGAGCCCAGATCAGATCTCATAGATACAGCATGAGGAGCCCAGATCAGATCTCATAGATACAGATACAGCATGAGGAGCCCAGATCAGATCTCATAGATACAGATACAGCATGAGGAGCCCAGATCAGATCTCATAGATACAGATACAGCATGAGGAGCCCAGATCAGATCTCATAGATACAGATACAGCATGAGGAGCCCAGATCAGATCTCAGATACAGATACAGCATGAGGAGCCCAGATCAGATCTCATAGATACAGATACAGCATGAGGAGCCCAGATCAGATCTCACAGATACAGATACAGCATGAGGAGCCCAGATCAGATCTCACAGATACAGATACAGCATGAGGAGCCCAGATCAGATCTCATAGATACAGATACAGCATGAGGAGCCCAGATCAGATCTCATAGATACAGATACAGCATGAGGAGCCCAGATCAGATCTCATAGATACAGATACAGCATGAGGAGCCCAGATCAGATCTCATAGATACAGATACAGCATGAGGAGCCCAGATCAGATCTCACAGATACAGATACAGCATGAGGAGCCCAGATCAGATCTCATAGATACAGATACAGCATGAGGAGCCCAGATCAGATCTCATAGATACAGATACAGCATGAGGAGCCCAGATCAGATCTCATAGATACAGATACAGCATGAGGAGCCCAGATCAGATCTCATAGATACAGATACAGCATGAGGAGCCCAGATCAGATCTCACAGATACAGATACAGCATGAGGAGCCCAGATCAGATCTCAGATACAGATACAGCATGAGGAGCCCAGATCAGATCTCATAGATACAGATACAGCATGAGGAGCCCAGATCAGATCTCACAGATACAGATACAGCATGAGGAGCCCAGATCAGATCTCATAGATACAGATACAGCATGAGGAGCCCAGATCAGATCTCATAGATACAGATACAGCATGAGGAGCCCAGATCAGATCTCATAGATACAGATACAGCATGAGGAGCCCAGATCAGATCTCACAGATACAGATACAGCATGAGGAGCCCAGATCAGATCTCATAGATACAGATACAGCATGAGGAGCCCAGATCAGATCTCACAGATACAGATACAGCATGAGGAGCCCAGATCAGATCTCATAGATACAGATACAGCATGAGGAGCCCAGATCAGATCTCATAGATACAGATACAGCATGAGGAGCCCAGATCAGATCTCAGATACAGATACAGCATGAGGAGCCCAGATCAGATCTCATAGATACAGATACAGCATGAGGAGCCCAGATCAGATCTCACAGATACAGATACAGCATGAGGAGCCCAGATCAGATCTCATAGATACAGATACAGCATGAGGAGCCCAGATCAGATCTCATAGATACAGATACAGCATGAGGAGCCCAGATCAGATCTCAGATACAGATACAGCATGAGGAGCCCAGATCAGATCTCACAGATACAGATACAGCATGAGGAGCCCAGATCAGATCTCATAGATACAGATACAGCATGAGGAGCCCAGATCAGATCTCATAGATACAGATACAGCATGAGGAGCCCAGATCAGATCTCATAGATACAGATACAGCATGAGGAGCCCAGATCAGATCTCACAGATACAGATACAGCATGAGGAGCCCAGATCAGATCTCATAGATACAGATACAGCATGAGGAGCCCAGATCAGATCTCATAGATACAGATACAGCATGAGGAGCCCAGATCAGATCTCATAGATACAGATACAGCATGAGGAGCCCAGATCAGATCTCATAGATACAGATACAGCATGAGGAGCCCAGATCAGATCTCATAGATACAGATACAGCATGAGGAGCCCAGATCAGATCTCATAGATACAGATACAGCATGAGGAGCCCAGATCAGATCTCAGATACAGATACAGCATGAGGAGCCCAGATCAGATCTCATAGATACAGATACAGCATGAGGAGCCCAGATCAGATCTCACAGATACAGATACAGCATGAGGAGCCCAGATCAGATCTCACAGATACAGATACAGCATGAGGAGCCCAGATCAGATCTCAGATACAGATACAGCATGAGGAGCCCAGATCAGATCTCATAGATACAGATACAGCATGAGGAGCCCAGATCAGATCTCACAGATACAGATACAGCATGAGGAGCCCAGATCAGATCTCATAGATACAGATACAGCATGAGGAGCCCAGATCAGATCTCATAGATACAGATACAGCATGAGGAGCCCAGATCAGATCTCATAGATACAGATACAGCATGAGGAGCCCAGATCAGATCTCATAGATACAGATACAGCATGAGGAGCCCAGATCAGATCTCACAGATACAGATACAGCATGAGGAGCCCAGATCAGATCTCACAGATACAGATACAGCATGAGGAGCCCAGATCAGATCTCATAGATACAGATACAGCATGAGGAGCCCAGATCAGATCTCATAGATACAGATACAGCATGAGGAGCCCAGATCAGATCTCATAGATACAGATACAGCATGAGGAGCCCAGATCAGATCTCAGATACAGATACAGCATGAGGAGCCCAGATCAGATCTCATAGATACAGATACAGCATGAGGAGCCCAGATCAGATCTCATAGATACAGATACAGCATGAGGAGCCCAGATCAGATCTCATAGATACAGATACAGCATGAGGAGCCCAGATCAGATCTCATAGATACAGATACAGCATGAGGAGCCCAGATCAGATCTCATCAGATACAGCATGAGGAGCCCAGATCAGATCTCATAGATACAGATACAGCATGAGGAGCCCAGATCAGATCTCACAGATACAGATACAGCATGAGGAGCCCAGATCAGATCTCACAGATACAGATACAGCATGAGGAGCCCAGATCAGATCTCAGATACAGATACAGCATGAGGAGCCCAGATCAGATCTCATAGATACAGATACAGCATGAGGAGCCCAGATCAGATCTCATAGATACAGATACAGCATGAGGAGCCCAGATCAGATCTCATAGATACAGATACAGCATGAGGAGCCCAGATCAGATCTCATAGATACAGATACAGCATGAGGAGCCCAGATCAGATCTCATAGATACAGATACAGCATGAGGAGCCCAGATCAGATCTCATAGATACAGATACAGCATGAGGAGCCCAGATCAGATCTCATACAGATACAGCATGAGGAGCCCAGATCAGATCTCATAGATACAGATACAGCATGAGGAGCCCAGATCAGATCTCATAGATACAGATACAGCATGAGGAGCCCAGATCAGATCTCATAGATACAGATACAGCATGAGGAGCCCAGATCAGATCTCATAGATACAGATACAGCATGAGGAGCCCAGATCAGATCTCATAGATACAGATACAGCATGAGGAGCCCAGATCAGATCTCATAGATACAGATACAGCATGAGGAGCCCAGATCAGATCTCACAGATACAGATACAGCATGAGGAGCCCAGATCAGATCTCATAGATACAGATACAGCATGAGGAGCCCAGATCAGATCTCAGATACAGATACAGCATGAGGAGCCCAGATCAGATCTCACAGATACAGATACAGCATGAGGAGCCCAGATCAGATCTCACAGATACAGATACAGCATGAGGAGCCCAGATCAGATCTCACAGATACAGATACAGCATGAGGAGCCCAGATCAGATCTCATAGATACAGATACAGCATGAGGAGCCCAGATCAGATCTCACAGATACAGATACAGCATGAGGAGCCCAGATCAGATCTCATAGATACAGATACAGCATGAGGAGCCCAGATCAGATCTCATAGATACAGATACAGCATGAGGAGCCCAGATCAGATCTCATAGATACAGATACAGCATGAGGAGCCCAGATCAGATCTCATAGATACAGATACAGCATGAGGAGCCCAGATCAGATCTCATAGATACAGATACAGCATGAGGAGCCCAGATCAGATCTCATAGATACAGATACAGCATGAGGAGCCCAGATCAGATCTCTAGATACAGATACAGCATGAGGAGCCCAGATCAGATCTCACAGATACAGATACAGCATGAGGAGCCCAGATCAGATCTCATAGATACAGATACAGCATGAGGAGCCCAGATCAGATCTCATAGATACAGATACAGCATGAGGAGCCCAGATCAGATCTCATAGATACAGATACAGCATGAGGAGCCCAGATCAGATCTCATAGATACAGATACAGCATGAGGAGCCCAGATCAGATCTCAGATACAGATACAGCATGAGGAGCCCAGATCAGATCTCATAGATACAGATACAGCATGAGGAGCCCAGATCAGATCTCATAGATACAGATACAGCATGAGGAGCCCAGATCAGATCTCATAGATACAGATACAGCATGAGGAGCCCAGATCAGATCTCATAGATACAGATACAGCATGAGGAGCCCAGATCAGATCTCATAGATACAGATACAGCATGAGGAGCCCAGATCAGATCTCATAGATACAGATACAGCATGAGGAGCCCAGATCAGATCTCACAGATACAGATACAGCATGAGGAGCCCAGATCAGATCTCGATACAGATACAGCATGAGGAGCCCAGATCAGATCTCATAGATACAGATACAGCATGAGGAGCCCAGATCAGATCTCATAGATACAGATACAGCATGAGGAGCCCAGATCAGATCTCATAGATACAGATACAGCATGAGGAGCCCAGATCAGATCTCATAGATACAGCATGAGGAGCCCAGATCAGATCTCATAGATACAGATACAGCATGAGGAGCCCAGATCAGATCTCACAGATACAGATACAGCATGAGGAGCCCAGATCAGATCTCATAGATACAGATACAGCATGAGGAGCCCAGATCAGATCTCATAGATACAGATACAGCATGAGGAGCCCAGATCAGATCTCATAGATACAGATACAGCATGAGGAGCCCAGATCAGATCTCATAGATACAGATACAGCATGAGGAGCCCAGATCAGATCTCATAGATACAGATACAGCATGAGGAGCCCAGATCAGATCTCATAGATACAGATACAGCATGAGGAGCCCAGATCAGATCTCATAGATACAGATACAGCATGAGGAGCCCAGATCAGATCTCACAGATACAGATACAGCATGAGGAGCCCAGATCAGATCTCACAGATACAGATACAGCATGAGGAGCCCAGATCAGATCTCATAGATACAGATACAGCATGAGGAGCCCAGATCAGATCTCACAGATACAGATACAGCATGAGGAGCCCAGATCAGATCTCATAGATACAGATACAGCATGAGGAGCCCAGATCAGATCTCATAGATACAGATACATGAGGAGCCCAGATCAGATCTCATAGATACAGATACAGCATGAGGAGCCCAGATCAGATCTCATAGATACAGATACAGCATGAGGAGCCCAGATCAGATCTCATAGATACAGATACAGCATGAGGAGCCCAGATCAGATCTCACAGATACAGATACATGCATGAGGAGCCCAGATCAGATCTCATAGATACAGATACAGCATGAGGAGCCCAGATCAGATCTCATCAGATACAGCATGAGGAGCCCAGATCAGATCTCACAGATACAGATACAGCATGAGGAGCCCAGATCAGATCTCACAGATACAGATACAGCATGAGGAGCCCAGATCAGATCTCATAGATACAGATACAGCATGAGGAGCCTAGATCAGATCTCACAGATACAGATACAGCATGAGGAGCCCAGATCAGATCTCATAGATACACTGCATGAGGAGCCCAGATCAGATCCTCACAGATACAGATACGGACCTGCAAAACACACGGACGTGTGAATGGACCCTAAGTGCTTTCACAAGGAGCTCAATGCGGAAGAAAATAACTGATCCGTTATATCCTAATGCATTCTGAATGGGAGAAATCCACATTCCAGGATGTATCAGAGATATATCTTCACTGAACTGGGTTTTTGGGCCGGAGAATAATACCGCGGCATGCTGCGGTATTATCTCCGCCGATCAAATCTGATATCAGTGCCGGAATGCCGGATCTGGCTTTAATTTACATTGAAATGCTGTGAGTGCCGGATGCGGCATTAGAACTACCTGAAGGGACAGATCCGTCCTTCCAGTCTGCGCATGCATGGTGCCTTTAAAACTGTAAAAAAGTACAAGGACGGATCCGTCTATCCGTTATGACAAAAGCGGAGAGATGGATCCCGTTCTTGCAATGCATTGGAAGGCTTGATCCTTTTACAAACGCATTCAGTTTACATCGACGCCGAACTGATCCGGCAGGCAGTTCCGATGGTGGAACTACTTGCCGGATCACTCTGCACTGAAGTGTGAAGAAAGTACCTAAACATTCTAGAAGAACAGAAGGTGCCAATGCTGGAAATCCTGCTGCATCTAGATCGTTCTCAAGACAGTTACTTTAGCTAATGGGAGTTTGCAGAGGTCATAACCTCAAGAAGTGTTGGAGTGAGTCAGATCTAAAAATCCCCAGTTGCGAGACGAATGCGAGTGAGACATGTTTTTATGGCACATCAATTGCGCCTGCCCCTATGAGCGTGTTCAGCTTTTCTACATTTTGGAGCTTGCTAGGTTTTGCCCCGGACCACAAAAAGTAGTAGAGTCATTGCCCCAAAGCCCTAACGTAACCTTTCACTGCAGTCACCTGCAATTTGTGCAGGAGGGCTTCTTTCTTGCAGAAGGGACTGACAGTTACCCATGGCCCAGTGCCACCACACTGGATTGCTTTGCTGATCACATTCCAAGACAATAAAATGGCATAATAGGCAGTCCTAAAGTCTATAGACAGGAAACTGAACAGACCAGCATCATATAACATGTCTGTGCCTGTACTACATTTCTAATTGGATACAGTTAATTCTATAGCCTGAAGAGCAGGTCAATGAACCTATATTTTTAGAGCACACAGTTTGAAGAACTAGAAAGAGATGGTAGTGATCTAGCAAGATTATAACTTGAACTGTAGTAAGGCAGTATATGGTTTGGACAAAGGTGTATGTAGACATTTGTCAAGAATGAGAGAATCACAGCCATATATGGTGTGATCGCATAGTTGTCTACAATTTTTGAAAAAAAAAGACCACGCATTTTGAGACTTTGGTTTCATGGCAGCAATAACCATAACTATACACACCGTGTAAAATATGCTTCATGATGCTATGAACTTCTTGGATAAATAGTCAACATGCTGTCCAAGTAGTATACAGAGTGCCATACGGCATCCATATGGTGGGTTTAGAGCACAGTCCGCTGTGCTGTCGCACAGAGGTCCTGTCCATAAAATGGCTGCTGATGGAGGTCATGTGACCAGGTGAATCATTAACCATTCAAATATCTGCCTGCAGTATTTGGGGAGTTTATAGCAGGTTCAGTGTGTTTGGAATGGACGAGGAGGGCTGAGTGATGTGTCTGGGTCACGCGACTCCATCAGCAACACCATCTTATGGACGGACATATATTACAGCAAAAGAGCATTGCCCAGCAAGGGGCATTGCCCTAATTATAGCAAGCACCTACAGAATATGTCAACAAAGGTATACTAGTTAGCTATATAGTCACTTTACCTACACATTGGTCTGGTAGCCCAGAAAGTGGGCAACTAATCTAGATGTTGCATACACAGAACTTGTAGTATCACTTTCGAGGAATGTTTTATTAGCTATAATAAAAAAATCTCAGATTCTGCCGTACATCCTGCGAAGGGCTGACAGGCTTATAGTATAAAAATAATTCGCTTATGCAGAGTATAACTCAGTATAGGGGGTTACATCGTTGTGCCTCAGCTTAGGCAATACGGCAATGGTGCCCTGTGGATCCCTCGGGTCGTGAATGCAACGCAATCACTACCTAGTGCCATACCGTTGAGCCCTGATGCCAGCTACCGATAGGCCAGACTCGCAAGCAGAGCAGAGCGGGAGGAACTCTCGGCGTGTGGCAGCGAAGTCCCGTTCTGGCCTCCGCTCTTCTGACAGGAGATGGTTTTGTAGCGCTGTGTCCATGGGAAGACCTGCAATCTACTGAACTACGCTGACATAATAGCTGTCGGTATGTGATACGATCTGATCTCTTTGGCGTTATAAGTCGGTATAATGCTGTGCAATCCTGTCGGAGGGCTGAGGTCGAGAATGGGGAACTTCGTTAGGTCAATGTCTGACCTGAGTCGTTCTGATAGTCTTATTGAGCAGCTATGGATGTTCTATTTCCACTCAGCTGGAAACATATGGATGAAGAGAAGATGAGCACCGATAACCACAGGTGAGGCGCCTAAAAAGCCTTATAAATCACTTCGCAAATACGCAGCAAGTACTGATGGCTACAGGGTCTGCTAATCCTCCGTTTGTTGTGGTCACTGCCTAAAGGCTTGCACAACGTGCACAGTACACAGAGCAGCCAGGATTTTGGCTGCAATGCAAATGGTTATAGGCGAGTCATGTTCATCACTCGTGCTTGTTTGACATGAATCTCAAATATGCGTGTGAAAGAAAGAAAATGAGGTTCTCCACCTATACATTCTGGTGGTACTTATCATCACATGAGATGAATGTGAGAATTTGGTTTTCAGGCTGAAAACTCGCTATGCTAAGGCTGCTCTGCGGCTGCCAAGAGTTCCAGACCGGAGCTCTCTGGATTCGGCATTGCCAGGCTGTACGAAATGCCCTTGGGTCCGTCAATGTACAATCAAAGAAATAATGGAAATCAGAAATCAAAAGAAAAATCAAGAGGCCAAAAACAGTGATGAGAGGCCTCCTAGAATCATAGAAGAAGTCAAGAAATTCCTAAAAATTGGAGCAATGAGATAGGAGCAAAACTTCACTTTTATTGAGTCCAGCTAAAGACATGCCATCAGAGCCTGACTACAGACCAACCTGGACTACACCTAATGCGTGAGACGCCGGTCCTATAGTGTCTGGCCAAAGTAGCTTCCTAGTGTTGCACTACTTGGCCCTAACATGCCCTAGTAATGCTACTGCTGGGTCCAGCCCCAGCGAGGGTGGCTTGATGCCGACACCTCGCTCCCTGCGCCAACCTTGCCCTAGAAAAGGCAGAAGCCTATGGGGTCGGAGATGGCAGCAAACCTAAGAGTCTGTGTCACGCACTGACGTATAGTGATCTAGAAAAGCACACAGACTACTGATCCAGGGGGCCTATGTGAAGCAGTGTGTCCTGGTCCACAATGTAACTATAATGGGGCCGGCGGTGTTGGCAGCTTCTGCCAAATGCTGGGATTCGGCCGGAGCGGAAATGTTGCTGCAATGGGCATTCCAGTGCCTTCCAGCGCAGAAAGGTGCGGCTGCACGAAAAGTCACAAGATATTGCGCGCTAACGTTACTTATGACATTTACATGCCACGGGGCTGGCAGTACCGGGTTTGATGGAAATGTCCCTCTGTTCTTAAAAAGATAGCCCACGATTGGAGTGACTCTTCAGGAAATGTGCTAACATTAAAAAAAAAAAAAAAGTCTCAGCCCTCCCCGTCGAAAGCGAAGCAGAAGGATCGGTATGGCCGGGGGCATAGGCCAATATTTTGCTTCATGTAACCTCTGGTCTAGCGTCAGAGCCCGAGGGTTAAAGGAAGTAGCGTACGCGGGCTAGACAGTGTTCGAGTTCCTTCATCGAGTTCCAAAGCCGTTGAATTATGCGGCAGCGCGTGTGCTTGACCGCTCGCATTCAAGCCGAGGCGCAACCTGCCGTAGTCTTGTGATTAGTGGAGGTCAAGGGGTGGGATCTCAACAATCAAACATTTAGCCCTTCTCTTGTGAGGTATGTGTAAGCTTTCATTCTGGGGAGCAAATGCTGACTGTCCAAATTGGCATCTGCATATTGTGACAGCAGTAACTAAAGAAAAGCCCATTCTGGCTAATGTAAGCAAGGCCGATGAGAGACCATAGGACTATCGGGCAACCTTAGTGGCGGCACATAGAGAAGTAGAGGGCTACATAGCGAGAGGATCAAGCCAGGCCCCCACACGAGGACAGAAGGAGTTTTTACACAAGCCCTTTTCAGTGACCCTGAGGCCATTTCCCCACCTACGACTCATTTACTCATAGTTGTTCGCTGGAGGGTAGAGTCCTGACCAAGTTTCACCTCCAGTACAAGAGGAGATAATCCCAACTAATCCCTAAGACTGGGCCCTCTCCTGCCCTGGGCCCCATGGTCTGCAGCTATAGTAGTTACACCCCTTTGGGCAATGGGGATATCACCAAGAAGTGTTGGCTTGTTTTTTCCATATGCAGCTACCAATTTGTTTTCAGTTTCAGTAATATAAGAAAGTTTACAATTATGTAATCTACAAGATTTACGTTATTAAAAAAATGTAATATACAGAACGGATGTATACGCCCGATACTAGTTGCTATATATAACAGGATAAAGTCCATCCACTCCATATTTGATGAAGGATTTCATTTGCCAAGCAAACAGCAACCTATTGATCAACAGGAGCTTCTCTTCAACATAAAGGGCGATGCTGATAGTAATGTGCATAACCAGGGCTTAGCATAGATACTGGCCTATATACATAAAGTGACTTATCTCCGGGGCTGGGGTTCATGTATAATCTATGTCAGGTTAAACATTAGGAGGCTACAGGTGCAGCTTACTGATCTAATCTCAGGATTTTCTAAATGAATGACTTCTTAGAATTTAAATAAACTACTTTAGCAGTAATTAATCTAGAAATACACCATCTGACATTCAGCACCTTGTCAGACCAGAGTGTAAATGATGCTAGTCATTTTCTTTACTGAAATTGATAACTCTATGACTTGTGTTCCACGGTTGCAAAGGACTGGATTCGACTTAGTTTTTTTAGATATATACAGCACATGAATACCATTTTAAGTTTATATAAAATAGAATCCACATGAAAAGTACTTGACCAATACATTGATTTACTCATCCAGTATGGATCCTCAGTTAATGCATGTTTTCTTCTCGAGACGGCACAAAGGGGTCATTTATTACCTAGAAATATGCCGATATTAGGTGTCTTTCTGGTGCAGATTTGCACCACAATCTGCGACTTTTCCCTTCATGCAGTCTAAAAAAAGTGGGTGTAGCGCGGACATTTTCTATGGTCTAAATATAAGCCATCAAGGAAGCGGTCTTACATTTGAGAACTGCTGGATGCACCTAAGTTATGTACAGGCGGGCACCTCTTCATAACTTCGGCGGAGCCACCGCCAGATATTGGGAGTTATTAAGACCGATTGTCTAAAATGTCGGTATTAATAAGTGACCCCAAAGACTTCTAGTGGATGGCACAATTTAGCTAAGCTTCTATAAGCAACACTTTCTGCTGCAGAGAATTCTGGGGCGTTCGATTGTCGTATACTGAATGACTGTACAGAGCGGTAAAGATGTGTAGTTTCAGAAATGAGCATAATCCTTATACCAAAAAATCAGGGCATGTTAGGAATTCTGAACAACGTGACTGAAACTGTAGCTGAGAACGGGTCACCATATTGCAGCATCTCAAGGACAGTTCAAAAGTAGGCAACATCTTTGGAATGCTTCTTTATTTTTCAGGTAGATTTTATCTATATGTAAACCGTAAATGGTGTTGAAAGATAAATCTATGGCATGAAAAAATAACAAATTTGGGAACATGGGACACAGGAACTTAGGGCCTCCATACACGTTTGACTTGAGGGGCGAACTCAGCGAACTGAATTTCAACGTCTGATCCTTTTAATCTGCGAGGAGAAGCTGCTGCTGACAGAGGTGTTGGCGGTGGATTTCTCCTTTATCCCCATTAAAACCAAACATAGGCTCATCCTCTGCTAAATCTATCATTGTAAAGGGATTCTGTCACCTGGATTTTAGCTACCGAGATTTTCACATCACTACATCAGTCTCCACGATTTATTGTAAAATATACTATTCATACCCCCATCCGTCTTGTCATTTAGTGTAAAAATCGCTTTTATTAATATGCAAATTACCTCTATAAGGCCCAAGGGATGTTCCTCTGTCAGATGGAGCCTGCCAAGCCCATTATCTCGGAGCCTTGCAGCACCACTCTTCTTAATTATTCACTCCTCTCCTCGCATGCGTATTGCTTACGTGAAGCTGCTGCCAGGACACAGCGGGCCCAGACCAGTGTAACCAGGGCGCATGAGTAAGATTACAGTGCACTGCCAAAAAAATAGAGTGAGGAGGGACTGAATAATTAACAGAGGAGCGGTGCTGGTCTTCGAGATAATGGAGCGCGGCTGAGCTCAACAGACAGAGGAACATCCCCTTGAGTTCCTGATAGAGTAATTGTGCATACTAACTAAAGCGTTTTTACACTAAATATTTTAAGATGAATAGAGGTATGAATAGTATATTTTACAATAAATCGTGAGACTGATGCTAGTGATGAAAAATCTCGATGCTCAAATCCAGGTGACTAGAATCCCGCTTTACAATGATAGATTTAGCAGAGGATTGTCGAGAAGGAGCGTTCGCTTCCCAGCAATCGCCTGCTGCTATTACATGTAGCGATCTCCTCCACAGTATGGGAGGAGCGATCACTAATGCCATCAATCGTCACCATACAGAATCATTGTTTGCCGGCAGCATTGGCTGTTTAGATGGCATGATCTGCTGCTGGCAAACAATGATTTAGGTGACCATAAAAACGAGTCATTCATTGAGTAATCCCTGTCACCTTTACACCGCCAGATTATCGCTAACAAGTATTCCTATGGCCAGTGTAAAGGGTCCTCTTAAGCAGCCCAATGCCGGGCTAATAACAAGCTGCAGTGAACAATATTCAAGTCGAATGGCGCTCGTTTAAAGGGCCTTTCATGCAGTCTGATGCAAAATACTCGGGGACAAACAATCATGATTACGATTGTTTGTCCTTTCATTCTCTTTGTATATTGTCAAAAGCACATCCTGGGTACACAGGGTAATGTGCCCTCATGAAAAAGTTATAAGGTGTTGCATGAGCGGCGTGATCACCAATAAACAAGCCTCCTGACAACCTGGATGTAAATGATGCCAATTGAGGCAATTTTACAGACAAATTAGTTTAAGCGATATAACCATTTATTCATAGCAATTTTACATAAACAATATCTTGCAAAAATAGTAAGAACCCGGAGGGTTGTAGAATTTCAACCTAGAGCTAGATTTGTATACATGTATCTTCATCACAATATATTACTGTTTTATACCTGGATTTCTGAGTCTGCTGACTGCAGAAGCAAGGTGAGAACTGGCAGGGCTCCTTCTCGGCACGGGATACTTTTGATCCTCTCTAGAATCATACAAGATACATTTGTAATATTCTCAGCATCCCCACAATTAAGAGGTTGAACTAAAACATTATCATTTACATCTGCTAAATATTTTATCTGCTACTATCTCCTAAGTGGTGTCTCATCGGGACATGCCGGTCCATACACCCTAGGCTATGTGGTGGTCATAGTGGGACATCAACGTTTGGGAACGCCCCTACACTATATGCCAGAACAGAGACACTCTCGAAGACTTGCTTCTGCTCCAGAGGTCGCAGCCAAACCATGAATTACATGGGCAGTCATTGATACTTTCCAAAGCGACTACCCCCACAGACCACCAGGCGCAAAGAAAGCACGCTCAAAACCTGTGGATAACCAATGAATGATAACAGCCAGAACATAACCCATCTTCCATTCAAAAAGGGTTTGTCTTCATAAAGCGACCCCTTTAAATCTCATTTTCTCTGTATATTTTCATCCAGAATGTAAAATTGTAACGACAAAGTAAATATCTCTTTGAGTAGAAGAAATAACGATTAGCTGCATAGTGTCCTCATTTTTCCTCAAAAAAGAGGGTAAATAATGGATGACCGATAATCTGATGACCCAGAAAGTTTGCTATTGCAGCACGTTAAAATGTCACAATAGAAGATTTCATTAGGCGAAGAATTCATCAGAAAGTATTGAGATGATATACAATCTCATGTGATGAACCTTAAAGGGTTGTCTCACTTCAGCAAATGGCATTCATCATGTAGATAAAAGTTAATAGCTTGTACACTATAGGAAAAGACAGCAGCCACTCTGGTGGCCGAGAACACGTGAGTGCACTAAGGCTGACGTTTTTCTATAGTGTGCAAGCACGACAACACTGATGGATTGCAGGGTGGACATAACCATGAGAAGCGAGCGGTGTATAATGTGATGGAAAAATGAATCCAGCCAGCAAAGGAAGCAGTATGGACAATCACAGCTACATTAATGAGTGCCTTGTAATAACTTCTCTACATCATAAATGCTATTGCTGAAGTGAGACAACCCCTTAAAGGAACCTGTCACCATGAAAATGCAATGTAAGCTTCAGACACCATGTTATAGAGCATAGGAGCAAGCAGATTGATATATAGTATTGTGGTAAACATTTAGTATAACCTGTATTTCATTCATATACATTTCTGCTCATTCTGAGCTTTGAAGTCAGGGCGGTCCTATCAGTGATTGACGGCTATCTCTGTATACACAGTCATAGAGGAAGGCTGTCAGTCACTGATAGGACCTCCTCCTCCCATACAGCTATCTCTGTATACACAGTCATAGAGGAAGGCTGTCATCACTGATAGGACCTCCTCCTCCATACAGCTATCTCTGTATACACAGTCATAGAGGAAGGCTGTCATCACTGATAGGACCTCCTCCTCCATACAGCTATCTCTGTATACACAGTCATAGAGGAAGGCTGTCATCACTGATAGGACCTCCTCCTCCCATACAGCTATCTCTGTATACACAGTCATAGAGGAAGGCTGTCATCACTGATAGGACCTCCTCCTCCCATACAGCTATCTCTGTATACACAGTCATAGAGGAAGGCTGTCATCACTGATAGGACCTCCTCCTCCATACAGCTATCTCTGTATACACAGTCATAGAGGGAAGGCTGTCAGTCACTGATAGGACCTCCTCCTCCCATACAGCTATCTCTGTATACACAGTCATAGAGGAAGGCTGTCATCACTGATAGGACCTCCTCCTCCCATACAGCTATCTCTGTATACACAGTCATAGAGGAAGGCTGTCATCACTGATAGGACCTCCTCCTCCATACAGCTATCTCTGTATACACAGTCATAGAGGAAGGCTGTCATCACTGATAGGACCTCCTCCTCCATACAGCTATCTCTGTATACACAGTCATAGAGGAAGGCTGTCATCACTGATAGGACCTCCTCCTCCATACAGCTATCTCTGTATACACAGTCATAGAGGAAGGCTGTCAGTCACTGATAGGACCTCCTCCTCCATACAGCTATCTCTGTATACACAGTCATAGAGGAAGGCTGTCATCACTGATAGGACCTCCTCCTCCCATACAGCTATCTCTGTATACACAGTCATAGAGGAAGGCTGTCATCACTGATAGGACCTCCTCCTCCATACAGCTATCTCTGTATACACAGTCATAGAGGAAGGCTGTCATCACTGATAGGACCTCCTCCTCCATACAGCTATCTCTGTATACACAGTCATAGAGGAAGGCTGTCATCACTGATAGGACCTCCTCCTCCATACAGCTATCTCTGTATACACAGTCATAGAGGAAGGCTGTCATCACTGATAGGACCTCCTCCTCCATACAGCTATCTCTGTATACACAGTCATAGAGGAAGGCTGTCATCACTGATAGGACCTCCTCCTCCCATACAGCTATCTCTGTATACACAGTCATAGAGGAAGGCTGTCATCACTGATAGGACCTCCTCCTCCCATACAGCTATCTCTGTATACACAGTCATAGAGGGAAGGCTGTCATCACTGATAGGACCTCCTCCTCCATACAGCTATCTCTGTATACACAGTCATAGAGGAAGGCTGTCATCACTGATAGGACCTCCTCCTCCCATACAGCTATCTCTGTATACACAGTCATAGAGGAAGGCTGTCATCACTGATAGGACCTCCTCCTCCATACAGCTATCTCTGTATACACAGTCATAGAGGAAGGCTGTCATCACTGATAGGACCTCCTCCTCCCATACAGCTATCTCTGTATACACAGTCATAGAGGGAAGGCTGTCAGTCACTGATAGGACCTCCTCCTCCCATACAGCTATCTCTGTATACACAGTCATAGAGGAAGGCTGTCATCACTGATAGGACCTCCTCCTCCATACAGCTATCTCTGTATACACAGTCATAGAGGAAGGCTGTCATCACTGATAGGACCTCCTCCTCCATACAGCTATCTCTGTATACACAGTCATAGAGGAAGGCTGTCATCACTGATAGGACCTCCTCCTCCATACAGCTATCTCTGTATACACAGTCATAGAGGAAGGCTGTCATCACTGATAGGACCTCCTCCTCCCATACAGCTATCTCTGTATACACAGTCATAGAGGAAGGCTGTCATCACTGATAGGACCTCCTCCTCCATACAGCTATCTCTGTATACACAGTCATAGAGGAAGGCTGTCAATCACTGATAGGACCAAATCCTCCATGACTTCAAAGCCCAGAATGAGCTAGAGTATTATACATGAATAAAATATAAATTATACTGATATCTTTACCCTATAAAACTATACATCCAATCTGCTCAGCTCCTGCTCAATAACATACTGTCTGCAGCTCAAAGCACCATGTTCAATGTGGAGAAAGACAAAATTTGGTAATAATGGTTCTTCTACGTTGGGGTGTCAGAAAAAGGTATTCATATAAATGTAAAGTCTGCGTAAAAATTGTGCAATAACCTGATCTAGTCAAGTTCAGAATAAGCTCCAACAGCATTTTGCTGAACCCTGGGATCATAGGATTTTGCCAGTGTGAGCAGAGGTAGAATTCCTCCAGCAATACCAATCGGCCTACGGTTGGATTCTGGAAAGTAGAGAATATTTATTAGTTAAAAGAATAAAAATAACTAAATAACATAGCAATGATTTCAATCCTCACCTACGATATAGCCGAAGTCATGATGCATGCAGGAATTACACTGTACTGCCGAATCACCAGACTCAACAGCTCTAATATCGGCTCAAGTAATCCCACCTGGACAACAAGCTCCTTATTCACTGAAAACAGAGATTCTAGAGTCAGTCATGTGTAGTTTTAAAACTAAATACATTAAATGTGTCGGGAAGAACAAATTTAAATCCAAGTCTTTCATTTTGCCTTTTTACAACCAAATATCAGCTGAGGAGTACCATATGTCTTCTATTCTGGGACTGCCCCGTTTGACTAGTTTCTTAGATGGAGTGCATTGCGCTGTAGGGCCCTCCATATAAAGTTGACCAGCTTTTTCAGCTATATACCTTCTGCACCTTCCTAACAGACATATCAGGAATCACTGTCAAGCATCTCCTTGAGTACTGTAATGTCTTGTATCCCAGCTTACTGGAAATCTGCCTCACCACAGTACTAGACGCCATGGGTACACAAGATAGATAATGTAAAGATGGAAGTGCTCACTAAGTCACTGTAAGACACATCTAATTCCTTCATCCTGGGTCCCCTGGATACCAGGGATCTTTTGGCTGTTAACCTAGCCATAGACATAAGATATTTATTTGCTGATGATATATAAATCCAAGCTTAAAAGGGTCCTCTAGGAATGACTAAAAATGGCCACAAGCAGCCTGTCCTAAAAGTGAACAGGAGTGGTTGCCTTCTCTCATAGAGCTGCCTGTAGGGAAGTGGGTTCCTCAGTATACACAGTACACTGCTCTACAATAGATGGCAATGATGTGATCCTGCCTATGATATGCCACCATGGCTGAGGAGCCTGACAGGAACACTCACCAATGTAGTGAGCCATGCGGAGATTGCCAGAGTGTAGCGTCTAATGAGGCCCCAACCTCTCACCTCTTAAGGCAGCTCTGCAAGTGGAAGGGAACCAGTCCTGCTTGCATTCTGGGATGCAAGTTGCTGCGAGAATGGCCACTACAGTATTCCCAAGAACTCCTTTCAAAGTAGGAGCCAGAATGCAGCAGCTAGACTGATCAGTTGTGTGTCAGATTGTTCATATAAAC
>CM065591.1:2437674-2467836 GCA_033119425.1 Bufotes viridis | reverse complement strand
TCCA
The DNA here is from genome assembly GCA_033119425.1 of Bufotes viridis. Lineage (NCBI taxonomy): Eukaryota > Metazoa > Chordata > Amphibia > Anura > Bufonidae > Bufotes > Bufotes viridis. The sequence goes on along the minus strand of CM065591.1, from coordinate 2,467,832 downwards.
TAGTCTCACTGCTCTTACAGTATAGAGTCCATAGTCTCACTGCTCTTACAGTAAAGAGTCCATAGTCTCACTGCTCTTACAGTATAGAGTCCATAGTCTCACTGCTCTTACAGTAAAGAGTCCATAGTCTCACTGCTCTTACAGTAAAGAGTCCATAGTCTCACTGCTCTTACAGTAAAGAGTCCATAGTCTCACTGCTCTTACAGTAAAGAGTCCATAGTCTCACTGCCCTTACAGTAAAGAGTCCATAGTCTCACTGCTCTTACAGTATAGAGTCCATAGTCTCACTGCTCTTACAGTATAGAGTCCATAGTCTCACTGCTCTTACAGTGTAGAGTCCATAGTCTCGCTGCTCTTACAGTATAGAGTCCATAGTCTCACTGCTCTTACAGTACAGAGTCCATAGTCTCACTGCTCTTACAGTATAGAGTCCATAGTCTGACTGCTCTTACAGTAAAGAGCCCATAGTCTCACTGCTCTTACAGTAAAGAGTCCATAGTCTCACTGCTCTTACAGTAAAGAGTAAATGGTCTCACTGCTCTTACAGTATAGAGTCCATAGTCTCACTGCTCTTACAGTAAAGAGTAAATGGTCTCACTGCTCTTACAGTATAGAGTCCATAGTCTCACTGCTCTTACAGTATAGAGTCCATAGTCTCACTGCTCTTACAGTAAAGAGTCCATAGTCTCACTGCTCTTACAGTAAAGAGTCCATAGTCTCACCGCTCTTACAGTATAGAGTCCATAGTCTCACTGCTCTTACAGTAAAGAGTCCATAGTCTCACTGCTCTTACAGTATAGAGTCCATAGTCTCACTGCTCTTACAGTATAGAGTCCATAGTCTCACTGCTCTTACAGTAAAGAGCCCATAGTCTCACTGCTCTTACAGTAAAGAGCCCATAGTCTGACTGCTCTTACAGTAAAGAGTAAATGGTCTCACTGCTCTTACAGTATAGAGTCCATAGTCTCACTGCTCTTACAGTAAAGAGTCCATAGTCTGACTGCCCTTACAGTAAAGAGTCCATAGTCTCACTGCTCTTACAGTAAAGAGTCCATAGTCTCACTGCTCTTACAGTAAAGAGTCCATAGTCTCACTGCTCTTACAGTATAGAGTCTATAGTCTCACTGCTCTTACAGTAAAGAGCCCATAGTCTCACTGCTCTTACAGTATAGAGTCCATAGTCTCACTGCTCTTACAGTAAAGAGTCCATAGTCTCACTGCTCTTACAGTAAAGAGTATATAGTCTCACTGCTCTTACAGTAAAGAGTCCATAGTCTCACTGCTCTTACAGTAAAGAGTCCATAGTCTCACTGCTCTTACAGTATAGAGTCCATAGTCTCACTGCTCTTACAGTATAGAGTCCATAGTCTCACTGCTCTTACAGTATAGAGTCCATAGTCTCACTGCTCTTACAGTAAAGAGTCCATAGTCTCACTGCTCTTACAGTAAAGAGTCCATAGTCTCACTGCTCTTACAGTAAAGAGTCCATAGTCTCACTGCTCTTACAGTATAGAGTCCATAGTCTCACTGCTCTTACAGTAAAGAGTCCATAGTCTCACTGCTCTTACAGTAAAGAGTCCATAGTCTCACTGCTCTTACAGTAAAGAGTCCATAGTCTCACTGCTCTTACAGTAAAGAGTCCATAGTCTCACTGCTCTTACAGTAAAGAGTCCATAGTCTCACTGCTCTTACAGTAAAGAGTCCATAGTCTCACTGCTCTTACAGTAAAGAGTCCATAGTCTCACTGCTCTTACAGTAAAGAGTCCATAGTCTCACTGCTCTTACAGTATAGAGTCCATAGTCTCACTGCTCTTACAGTAAAGAGTCCATAGTCTCACTGCTCTTACAGTACAGAGTCCATAGTCTCACTGCTCTTACAGTATAGAGTCCATAGTCTCACTGCTCTTACAGTATAGAGTCCATAGTCTCACTGCTCTTACAGTAAAGAGTCCATAGTCTCACTGCTCTTACAGTAAAGAGTCCATAGTCTCACTGCTCTTACAGTATAGAGTCCATAGTCTCACTGCTCTTACAGTATAGAGTCCATAGTCTCACTGCTCTTACAGTAAAGAGTCCATAGTCTCACTGCTCTTACAGTAAAGAGTCCATAGTCTCACTGCTCTTACAGTATAGAGTCCATAGTCTCACTGCTCTTACAGTAAAGAGTCCATAGTCTCACTGCTCTTACAGTAAAGAGTCCATAGTCTCACTGCTCTTACAGTATAGAGTCCATAGTCTCACTGCTCTTACAGTAAAGAGTCCATAGTCTCACTGCTCTTACAGTATAGAGTCCATAGTCTCACTGCTCTTACAGTAAAGAGTCCATAGTCTCACTGCTCTTACAGTAAAGAGTCCATAGTCTCACTGCTCTTACAGTAAAGAGTCCATAGTCTCACTGCTCTTACAGTATAGAGTCCATAGTCTCACTGCTCTTACAGTATAGAGTCCATAGTCTCACTGCTCTTACAGTAAAGAGTCCATAGTCTCACTGCTCTTACAGTATAGAGTCCATAGTCTCACTGCTCTTACAGTATAGAGTCCATAGTCTCACTGCTCTTACAGTAAAGAGTCCATAGTCTCACTGCTCTTACAGTATAGAGTCCATAGTCTCACTGCTCTTACAGTATAGAGTCCATAGTCTCACTGCTCTTACAGTAAAGAGTCCATAGTCTCACTGCTCTTACAGTATAGAGTCCATAGTCTCACTGCTCTTACAGTATAGAGTCCATAGTCTCACTGCTCTTACAGTAAAGAGTCCATAGTCTCACTGCTCTTACAGTATAGAGTCCATAGTCTCACTGCTCTTACAGTATAGAGTCCATAGTCTCACTGCTCTTACAGTATAGAGTCCATAGTCTCACTGCTCTTACAGTATAGAGTCCATAGTCTCACTGCTCTTACAGTATAGAGTCCATAGTCTCACTGCTCTTACAGTATAGAGTCCATAGTCTCACTGCTCTTACAGTAAAGAGTCCATAGTCTCACTGCTCTTACAGTAAAGAGTCCATAGTCTCACTGCTCTTACAGTATAGAGTCCATAGTCTCACTGCTCTTACAGTAAAGAGTCCATAGTCTCACTGCTCTTACAGTATAGAGTCCATAGTCTCACTGCTCTTACAGTAAAGAGTCCATAGTCTCACTGCTCTTACAGTATAGAGTCCATAGTCTCACTGCTCTTACAGTATAGAGTCCATAGTCTCACTGCTCTTACAGTAAAGAGTCCATAGTCTCACTGCTCTTACAGTAAAGAGTCCATAGTCTCACTGCTCTTACAGTATAGAGTCCATAGTCTCACTGCTCTTACAGTATAGAGTCCATAGTCTCACTGCTCTTACAGTATAGAGTCCATAGTCTCACTGCTCTTACAGTATAGAGTCCATAGTCTCACTGCTCTTACAGTATAGAGTCCATAGTCTCACTGCTCTTACAGTAAGAGTCCATAGTCTCACTGCTCTTACAGTAAAGAGTCCATAGTCTGACTGCTCTTACAGTAAAGAGTCCATAGTCTCACTGCTCTTACAGTAAAGAGCCCATAGTCTGACTGCTCTTACAGTAAAGAGTCCATAGTCTCACTGCTCTTACAGTATAGAGTCCATAGACTCACTGCTCTTACAGTATAGAGTCCATAGTCTCACTGCTCTTACAGTATAGAGTCCATAGTCTCACTGCTCTTACAGTAAAGAGTCCATAGTCTCACTGCTCTTACAGTAAAGAGTCCATAGTCTCACTGCTCTTACAGTACAGAGTCCATAGTCTCACTGCTCTTACAGTAAAGAGTCCATAGTCTCACTGCTCTTACAGTAAAGAGTCCATAGTCTCACTGCTCTTACAGTAAAGAGTCCATAGTCTCACTGTTCTTACAGTATAGAGTCCATAGTCTCACTGCTCTTACAGTAAAGAGCCCATAGTCTGACTGCTCTTACAGTAAAGAGTCCATAGTCTCACTGCTCTTACCGTAAAGAGTCCATAGTCTCACTGCTCTTACCGTGAAGAATCCTTTTCTATGTTTGTGTAGAAACCTTCTTTCCTCCAGACGCAGAGGATGTCCCCTGTCACAGTCACAGTCCTGGGGATAAATAGATGATGGGAGTGATCTCTGTACTGACCCCTGATATATTTATACATAGTTATTAGATCTCCCTCAGTCGCTCTTTTTTCTAAAGTGAATAACCCTAATTTTGATAACCTTTCAGGGTACTGTAGATCCCTCATTCCAGTTATTACTTTAGTTGCCCTCCTCTGAACCCTCTCCAGCTCTGCTATGTCTGCCTTGTTCACAGGAGCCCAGAACTGTACACAGTCCTCCATGTGTGGTCTGACTAGTGATTTGTAAAGTGGCAGGACTATGTTCTCATCACGGGCATCTATGCCCCTTTTGATGCAATCCATTATCTTATTGTCCTTGGCAGCAGCTGCCTGACACTGGTTTTTGCAGCTTAGTTTGCTGTTTATTAAAATTCCTAGGTCCTTTTCTATGTCAGTGTTACCGAGTGTTTTACCATTTAGTATGTACGGGTGACTTGTATTATTCCTTCCCATGTACATGACTTTACATTTTCAGTGTTAAACCTCATCTGCCATTTCTCTGCCCAAGCCTCCAATCTATCCAGATCCCTCTGTAGCAGAAAACTGTCCTCTGTAGTATATATACAGTATACTGTCCTCTGTAGTATATATATATACAGTATACTGTCCTCTGTAGTATATATATACAGTATACTGTCCTCTGTAGTATATATACAGTATACTGTCCTCTGTAGTATATATATACAGTATACTGTCCTCTGTAGTATATATATACAGTATACTGTCCTCTGTAGTATATATATACAGTATACTGTCCTCTGTAGTATATATATACAGTATACTGTCCTCTGTAGTATATATACAGTATAATGTCCTCTGTAGTATATACAGTATACTGTCCTCTGTAGTATATATACAGTATACTGTCCTCGGTAGTATATATATACAGTATACTGTCCTCTGTAGTATATATACAGTATACTGTCCTCTGTAGTATATATACAGTATACTGTCCTCGGTAGTATATATATACAGTATACTGTCCTCTGTAGTATATATATACAGTATACTGTCCTCTGTAGTATATATACACTATACTGTCCTCTGTAGTATATATACAGTATACTGTCCTCTGTAGTGTATATACAGTATACTGTCCTCTGTAGTATATATATACAGTATACTGTCCTCTGTAGTATATATACAGTATACTGTGCTCTGTAGTATTTATACAGTATACTGTCCTCTGTAGTGTATATACAGTATACTGTCCTCTGTAGTATATATATACAGTGTACTGCCCTCTGTAGTATATATACAGTATACTGTCCTCTGTAGTATATATACAGTATACTGTCCTCTGTGGTATATATACAGTATACTGTCCTCTGTAGGTATTTATACAGTATACTGTCCTCTGTAGTGTATATACAGTATACTGTCCTCTGTAGTATATATATACAGTGTACTGCCCTCTGTAGTGTATATACAGTATAACTGTCCTCTGTAGTATATATATACAGTATACTGTCCTCTGTAGTGTATATACAGTATACTGGCCTCTGTAGTATATATACAGTGTACTGTCCTGTGTAGTATATATACAGTATACTGTCTTCTGTAGTATATATATACAGTATACTGTCCTCTGTAGTATATATACAGTATACTGTCCTCTGTAGTATATATACAGTATACTGTCCTCTGTAGTATATATACAGTATACTGTCCTCTGTAGTATATATATACAGTATACTGTCCTCTGTAGTATATATACAGTATACTGTCCTCTGTAGTATATATACAGTATACTGTTCTCTGTAGTATATATACAGTATACTGTTCTCTGTAGTATATATACAGTATACTGTCCTCTGTAGTATATATACAGTATACTGTTCTCTGTAGTATATATACAGTATACTGTCCTCTGTAGTATATATATACAGTATACTGTCCTCTGTAGTATATATATACAGTATACTGTCCTCTGTAGTATATATACAGTATACTGTCCTATGTAGTATATATACAGTATACTGTCCTCTGTAGTGTATATATAGTATATTGTCCTCTGTAGTATATATACAGTATACTGTCCTCTGTAGTATATATACAGTATACTGTCCTCTGTAGTATATATACAGTATACTGTCCTCTGTAGTATATATACAGTATACTGTTCTCTGTAGTATATATACAGTATACTGTCCTCTGTGGTATATATACAGTATACTGTCCTCTGTGAGTATATATACAGTATACTGTCCTCTGTAGTGTATATACAGTATACTGTCCTCTGTAGTATATATATACAGTATACTGTCCTCTGTAGTGTATATACAGTATACTGTCCTCTGTAGTATATATACAGTATACTGTCCTCTGTAGTATATATACAATATACAATATACTGTCCTCTGTTGTATATATACAGTATACTGTCCTCTGTAGTATATATACAGTATACTGTCCTCTGTAGTATATATACAGTATACTGTCCTCTGTAGTGTATATACAGTATACTGGCCTTCTGTAGTATATATACAGTGTACTGTCCTCGTGTAGTATATATACAGTATACTGTCCTCTGTAGTATATATATACAGTATACTGTCCTCTGTAGTATATATACAGTATACTGTCCTCTGTAGTATATATACAGTATACTGTCCTCTGTAGTATATATACAGTATACTGTTCTCTGTAGTATATATACAGTATACTGTCCTCTGTAGTATATATACAGTATACTGTTCTCTGTAGTATATATACAGTATACTGTTCTCTGTAGTATATATACAGTATACTGTCCTCTGTAGTATATATAACAGTATACTGTCCTCTGTAGTATATATACAGTATACTGTCCTCTGTAGTATATATATACAGTATACTGTCCTCTGTAGTATATATATACAGTATACTGTCCTCTGTAGTATATATACAGTATACTGTCCTCTGTAGTATATATACAGTATACTGTCCTCTGTAGTAGTATATATACAGTATACTGTCCTCTGTAGTATATATACAGTATACTGTCCTCTGTAGTATATATACAGTATACTGTCCTCTGTAGTATATATACAGTATACTGTCCTCTGTAGTATATATACAGTATACTGTCCTCTGTAGTATATATATACAGTATACTGTCCTCTGTAGTATATATACAGTATACTGTCCTCTGTAGTATATATACAGTATACTGTCCTCTGTAGTATATATACAGTATACTGTTCTCTGTAGTATATATACAGTATACTGTCCTCTGTAGTATATATACAGTATACTGTTCTCTGTAGTATATATACAGTATACTGTCCTCTGTAGTATATATACAGTATACTGTCCTCTGTATATATATATACAGTATACTGTCCTCTGTAGTATATATATACAGTATACTGTCCTCTGTAGTAATATATACAGTATACTGTCCTCTGTAGTATATATACAGTATACTGTCCTCTGTAGTATATATACAGTATACTGTCCTCTGTAGTATATATACACTATACTGTCCTCTGTAGTGTATATACAGTGTACTGTCCTCCTAGTATATATATACAGTATACTGTCCTCTGTAGTGTATATACAGTATACTGTCCTCTGTAGTATATATACAGTATACTGTACTCTGTAGTATATATACAGTATACTGTGCTCTGTAGTATATATACAGTATATTGTCCTCTGTAGTGTATACACAGTATACTGTCCTCTGTAGTATATATATACAGTATACTGTCCTCTGTAGTATATATACAGTATACTGTCCTCTGTAGTATATATACAGTATACTGTCCTTTATATTATATATACAGTATACTGTCCTCTGTAGTGTATATATACAGTATACTGTCCTCTGTAGTGTATATATACAGTATACTGTCCTCTTCAGTGTTAATTACTTTGCACAGTTTAGTGTCATCTGCAAAAATTGATATATTACTGTGCAGGCCTTCTACAAGATCAGTAATAAATATATTGAAAAGAATAGGGCCCAATACTGACCCCTGAGGTACCCCACTAGTGACAGTGACCCGTCCAGTACTGACCCCTGTGGTACCCCACTAGTGACAGTGACCCCTCCAGTACTGACCCCTGAGGTACCCCACTAGTGACAGTGACCCCTCCAGTACTGACCCCTGAGGTACCCCACTAGTGACAGTGACCCCTCCTGTACTGACCCCTGAGGTACCCCACTAGTGACAGTGACCCCTCCAGTACTGACCCCTGAGGTACCCCACTAGTGACAGTGACCCCTCCAGTACTGACCCCTGAGGTACCCCACTAGTGACAGTGACCCCTCCAGTACTGACCCCTGAGGTACCCCACTAGTGACAGTGACCCAATCTGAGTGTGTACCGTTAATAACCCCCCTCTGTTTTCTGTTACTTACCCACATACAGACGTTTTCTCCCAGTCCGAGCATCCTCATTTTATATACTAACCTTTTATAAGGTACGGTGTCAGGTGCTTTGGAGAAGTCCAGATATACGACATCCATTGATTTGCCGCTGTCAAGTCTAGAACTTACCTCCTCATTGAAGCAGATTAAATTACTATCACATGACCGATCCCTCATGAAGCCATGCTGATATGGTGTAATTTGCTTATTTCCATTGAGATCCTCTAAGATAGCATCTCTCAGAAAACCTTCAAACAGTTTACCCATGACAGATGTTACACTTACCGGCCTATAGTTTCCGGGCTCTGTTTTTGGACCCTTTTTGAATATTGGCACCACATTTGCTATGCGCAAATCCTGTGGGACATTCCCTGTCAGTATAGAGTCTGCAAATATCAGAAATAAGGGTCTGGCTATGACATCACTTAATTCCCTTAGGATACGGGGGTGTATGCCATCTGGTCCTGGCGATTTGTCTATTTTAATCTTTTTAAGTCGCTGTTGTGCTTCTTCCTGGGTCAGACAGGACACTTTTAATGGGGAATTTACTTTTACATTCAGCATTTCATCTGACAGTTTATTTTCCTCAGTGAATATAGTGGAGAAAAAAATATTTAACAGCTTTGTTTTCTCCTCATCGCTCTCTGCAACTCCCCCCTCATCACTCATTAAAAGGCCGACACCTTCAGATTTATACTTTTTAACATTTATATAATTGAAGAAAATTTTAGGGTTAGTGTGGCGAAACCAACCTGGACACTGGGTGCTGGAGAAGTCTTGTTGCCGGCCTGCTGCCCCAGGATTATGGGCCCTCTCATCAGCCCATGCTAAGCTGAAACCCCATGGTGATGTGACTGTGTTTGTGGCATCTGAGCGCGGTTCGGATATATTGAGCGCTCGGATCCAAGCCATCTGGGGATAGGCTGAATGTGGGGGTCCTGTTCAGCATAATAGGAGTTATGTATATTTGTGTATTTTTGTGTCTTTTCACTAACATGCGCACAATGGAGTGGACTCTGTGACCTACTGCCAGCATGGCTTTCTGGCCCAAACCAGTTCCACAAAGACACTTTTTACTCATTTCTGAACCCCTGGTCTAACTCGTACGGTTTTTGGATATGTTGTTCCCCTGAATGGATTGATGATTAATATGTAATTTTTATTGAAATCCCATGCATAGTTTTGAAGTTATGAACGTTGTATAAAACTGTATATTTTCCTGCCAGTGATAATAAGTTCGTCCATTGTGTTTAGTAATTATATCACTGGCAGAGGGGAGGGAATGTGTACTCTGTGCGGGACGGTCATTCCTTTGTTATTTTATGATTGGTTAATGTAGAAGTCCAGGGGTATTCCTCTGGACTGAACATGTGAATAAAAAGAGGCTGTATGGGCCAGTACATGTGGTCTGCTTAACCCTCAAGCGAAGTGTCGTCTCGCTCTTGGGGGGAATTGGAGTGTATGCTGTCACAGTGCGACTGCCAGGAGTGTAAACTGTTCCTAGGGTTTTTCCTGTTCGGCTGTATACTGTTTCCGGTTCGGGAGTCTGGAGCATTCATGTGTTTGCAGTTCGGGAAATTGGTGCTTGCAGTAACTGCCGGTGTGTCTGAAAGGGGAATATCGTCTAAACGGAGTTGTGTGCGTAACGGTCCGTTACAATTGGTGGCAAGCGACGGGATCATTCCTACGGCCCAGAAGGACAGCTACAAGGCTACACCAGTTCCTGGATTACAACTGGAGAGCAGCGCTAGTACCCGTACAGCGCCCCTATCAAAAAAAAAGGACTAAATTCAGCAGGGCAAGCATGGCGTCCAGCTACACTCAGGAGCAGTTGGACAGAGAGGTTAATGCGGTGCTGGCTGTATTTGGACCCAACCCCTCAGAGAGAGTCGTGCAGCTCGTGAAGAGGAAAATGGGAGAGTACCTGCAGTTTAAAGCAGGGTGGGCCAGGGGGGAGAGACCCCAGTGGCCAGGCGAGTCCCAGGGAGCTGAAGTTGCCGTCCTTCCTCCCCAGCGGCAGTGTGTGCCCTTAGGAGAGGAGACAGTCGGTCCCTCTTCCCAGCAGCCAAGTGGGGTACAGGGAGCTGAAGTTGCCGTCCTTCCTCCCCAGCGGCAGTGTGTGCCCTTAGGAGAGGAGACAGTCGGTCCCTCTTTCCAGCAGCCAAGTGGGGTACAGGGAGCTGAAGGTGCCGTCCTTCCTCCCCAGCAGCAGAGTGTGCCCTTAGGAGAGGAGACAGTCGGTCCCTCTTCCCAGCAGCCAAGTGGGGTACAGGGAGCTGAAGTTGCCGTCCTTCCTCCCCAGCGGCAGTGGGTACCCTTAGGAGAGGAGACAGTCGGTCCCTCTTCCCAGCAGCCAAGTGGGGTACAGGGAGCTGAAGGTGCCGTCCTTCCTCCCCAGCGGCAGTGTGTGCCCTTAGGAGAGGAGACAGTCGGTCTCTCTTCCCAGGAGCCAAGTGGGGTACAGGGAGCTGAAGGTGCCGTCCTTCCTCCCCAGCGGCAGTGTGTGCCCTTAGGAGAGGAGACAGTCGGTCCCTCTTCCCAGGAGCCAAGTGGGGTACAGGGAGCTGAAGGTGCCGTCCTTCCTCCCCAGCGGCAGTGTGTGCCCTTAGGAGAGGAGACAGTCGGTCCCTCTTCCCAGGAGCCAAGTGGGGTACAGGGAGCTGAAGGTGCCGTCCTTCCTCCCCAGCGGCAGTGTGTGCCCTTAGGAGAGGAGACAGTCGGTCCCTCTTCCCAGGAGCCAAGTGGGGTACAGGGAGCTGAAGGTGCCGTCCTTCCTCCCCAGCGGCAGGGCGTCCTGCAGGGAGCAGAGACAGTTGGTCTGACTCCCCAACAGCGGGACAATGTATCGAAAGGGGAGACAGTCGGTCCCCTTTCCAACAGCAGAGAGTATGTCAGGGAGAGGCACTTCTTACCACCTCTCCCCAGCAGCAGCTTATTTACCAAAGGGGAGACCTTATTCTCCTAGATGGGGCAGAGGGGACTGCGGTCTCTGCACCTGGGCTACAGGGGGTAGGGACAGTCGGTCCTGTCCCCCAGCAGCACGGAGGTTTATCCAAAGGGGAGACAGTCGGTCTCCCCCTCCAGCAGCAGGACCAAGTCCAGGGAGAGGAGTCTACTATCCCTCTTCCCAGCTAGGCTTCAACAAGGCTACTCCAGCTGAAGCGCGGGCACCAGGGCAGAGTACCACTGGCCTCTGCCCACTCAGCAACCCACAGATCCAGGAGACCAGTACCCAACACAGCCATGGTGGAGCCATTGGACAGAAACAGGCGACAAAGTTTCCCAGGTTCAGTAACCAAGTGTTGTGGGGGGCTGCACTGCTGATTGTGTTTTGTGGGTGGGTTGCTGGACTAACCAAGGCACTAACCGACAGAAGATTAGGTACCTTGTTAGTCCTTTTGGAAAAGGGGAGAAATGTGGCGAAACCAACCTGGACACTGGGTGCTGGAGAAGTCTTGTTGCCGGCCTGCTGCCCCAGGATTATGGGCCCTCTCATCAGCCCATGCTAAGCTGAAACCCCATGGTGATGTGACTGTGTTTGTGGCATCTGAGCGCTGTTCGGATATATTGAGCGCTCGGATCCAAGCCATCTGGGGATAGGCTGAATGTGGGGGTCCTGTTCAGCATAATAGGAGTTATGTATATTTGTGTATTTTTGTGTCTTTTCACTAACATGCGCACAATGGAGTGGACTCTGTGACCTACTGCCAGCATGGCTTTCCGGCCCAAACCAGTTCCACAAAGACACTTTTTACTCATTTCTGAACCCCTGGTCTAACTCGTACCATTTTTGGATATGTTGTTCCCCTGAATGGATTGATGATTAATATGTAATTTTTATTGAAATCCCATGCATAGTTTTGAAGTTAGGAACGTTGTATAAAACTGTATATTTTCCTGCCAGTGATAATAAGTTCGTCCATTGTGTTTAGTAATTATATCACTGGCAGAGGGGAGGGAATGTGTACTCTGTGCGGGAGGGTCATTCCTTTGTTATTTTATGATTGGTTAATGTAGAAGTCCAGGGGGTATTCCTCTGGACTGAACATGTGAATAAAAAGAGGCTGTATGGGCCAGTACATGTGGTCTGCTTAACCCTCAAGCGAAGTGTCGTCTCGTTCTTGGGGGGAATTGGAGTGTATGCTGTCACAGTGCGACTGCCAGGAGTGTAAACTGTTCCTAGGGTTTTTCCTGTTCGGCTGTATACTGTTTCCGGTTCGGGAGTCTGGAGCATTCATGTGCTTGCAGTTCGGGAAATTGGTGCTTGCAGTAACTGCCGGTGTGTCTGAAAGGGGAATATCGTCTAAACGGAGTTGTGTGCGTAACGGTCCGTTACAGTTAGTTTTACTCTCTTTGGCAATTAATCTCTCGGTCTCTAGTTTGGCCGCTTTTATTTGTTTTTTACATGTTCTATTTTTTTCCTTATAGTTTATCAGTGCTTCCTCGCTACCCTCCTGTTTTAGTGATTTATATGCTTTCTGTTTGTCATTTATTGCTTTCTTTACATTTCTATTTATCCACATTGGTTTCTTTTTGTTACTTAACCTTTTATTCCCATATGGTATATACCTCTCACAATGAGAATTTAGGATTTTTTTAAAAATCTCCCATTTTGTGGCTGTATTTTTATTTTTGAGGACTATGTCCCAGTTAGTTAGGCCTATGGCCTCGCTTAGTTGGCTAAATTTAGCTTTTTTGAAGTCCGGTATTCTTGTTCCTCCCTGTAGAAACTCTCGTTTGAATGATAATTGGAAGGTTATTACTTTATGGTCACTATTTCCCGGGTGTCCCCCGACCTGCACGTCTGTTGTTCTATCAGGTCTATTGGTTAATACTAAGTCCAGTATGGCCGTCCCTCTAGTTGGGTCCTGAACCAGTTGGGAAAGGTAATTGTCTTTGGTTATTGCCAAGAACCTGTTTCCTTTATGGGATGTACAGCTTTCAGTTTCCCAGTCTATATCTGGGTAGTTGAAGTCCCCCATAATAACGACTTCATTATGATTTGCCGCCTCGTCTATCTCATTTAGTAATACATTTCCTGCGGACTCTGGTATATTAGGTGGTTTATAGTAAACTCCTATTAGTAATTTTTTATTGTTTTTTGCTCCATGTATTTCTACCCACAGTGACTCCACATGTTCCTGTCCCTCAGAGATGTATTCTCTAATTACGGGATTTAGACATGACTTTACATAGAGACAGACCCCTCCCCCTCTCCGGTTTTGACGATCCTTTCTAAACAGACTGTAACCCTGTACATTAACTGCCCAGTCATAGCTGTCATCCAGCCATGCCTCAGTTATTCCCACTATATCATCGTCCTCCTCACACATCACTAATTCCAGTTCCCCAGTTTTGTTAGTCAGGCTTCTGGCATTAGTGTACTGTGAGGATTTGCTCTGGTAGACAGGCTTGCGGACGCAGTATAGAGGCAAGGTACACCGTTCTCTGGGTAAAGCAGAAGTGTTTTATTCACACTCAGCAACACAGAAACAGTCTTAGTGCTTGTTCACATGGGGCAAAACAGAAACAGTCTTAGTGCTTGTTCACACGAGGCAAAACTCAAGGCAAAAATATCAGTCCCACAGCAAGGTCATCTGAGTGGTCGGTGTTAGTTCACACCTGGCAGTTAGCTCGGTCACGCAAAGTTTCCACCAGAGGCTTCTAGGTAGACTGCACGCCTGTTTGCAGACTCTTGCTCTCAGCCCTGAGAGCTCCACAGTAACACCAGCAGCTTCCAGGATAATCACCTCCACCTGCTGAGGTGGCTGCCTTTTTAAAGGCCCGGAAAAAGTCCGGCCTGACCGTGGGGAATAGTCTCCCACCCAGCACTTGACTATTCCCAATAAGAGCCGGCCCGGATCGGCTTTGTAGCCATACTAAATATCAATGTGTCAAGCAGCACTGGCTGCTGCTGACACACAAAAAATCCGGCTCTTATCTCACCGAGGCCAGGAACCTCGGTGCCACGTACCTTCCGTTGACGACGGAACCTTGCGCCCTCTTACATACCCCCCCCCCCCTTTGTTCAACCCTGAGGGGGTGAACACGTGAGGCAGTGGATGCGGGACAGCGAATCTGCATTACCCTGCAAGCGGCCTGCCCAGTGTTCTACTGAGAACTTGAAGTTCTGTAAGGACAGGAACCACCTGGTGACCCGAGCATTCCTCTCCTTGGCCTGGCTCATCCATTTGAGGGGGGAATGGTCGGTCACCAGACGGAACTTCCTCCCTAACAAGTAATAGCGGAGAGACTCGAGTGCCCACTTGATAGCCAGGCACTTCTTCTCCACTATGCTATACCTGGTCTCGGCTGGGTTGAGCTTACGGCTCAGGAAGACAACGGAATGTTCTTCGCCGTTGACCTCCTGAGACAGCACAGCACCGAGGCCTACCTCCGAGGCGTCGGTCTGTACGACGAACTCCCTGTTGAAGTCGGGTGTCACCAAAACCGGGGACCCACACAGGGCCGACTTCAGTGCAGAGAAAGCCTCTTCCGCCTTCTCACTCCAGTGAACCTTTCCGGACCTTCGTCCCTTCAACAGGTTTGTCAACGGTGCTGCTATCGTGGCAAAGTGGGGCACAAATCTCATGTACCCTACAATCCCCAGGAACGATTTTACCTGCCTGGTGGTGACCGGTCGGGGCCAATTACGTATTGCCTCTATCTTATTTACCTGAGGTTTGATGACTCCCCGCCCAATGACATACCTCAGATACTTGGTCTCTTCTAACCCAATTGCACACTTTTTTGGATTAGCGGTTAGTCCAGCTTTTCTAAGGGCATCCACTACCGCCTGCACTTTGGGCAAATGGCTTTCCCAGTCGGTGCTGTGGATGACTACATCATCTAAGTAAGCCGAGGCGTACCGACGATGAAGTCGCAGCACAATATCCATTAACCTTTGGAAGGTGGCGGGGGCACCATGCAGGCCAAAGGGTAACACCTTGTAGTGATACAGGCCCTGCGGGGTAACAAAAGCAGTTTTTTCCTTGGCCGACTCCGTTAAGGGTACCTGCCAGTACCCTTCAGTGAGGTCTAGCACAGAAAAATAACGGGCTTGCCCTAAATTCTCAACAAGCTCGTCTACCCGGGGCATGGGATACGCATCAAACTTGGACACTTCATTTAACTTGCGAAAATCGTTGCAGAACCGCAACGTCCCATCTGGCTTGGGTATTTGGACTATGGGACTGGCCCATTCACTTTTCGACTCCTCATTGACATCGAGCTTCAACATTAATTGCACTTCCTCCGCGATGGCCCCTCACCGAGCCTCGGGTACCCGGTATGGTTTTAACCGGATCTTGGCCTGAGGCTCTGTGACGATATCATGTTGGATGAGGGAAGTGCGGCCAGGGAGGTCCGAGAACACATCCGTGTTCCGACTGATGAACTCCCTGACTTCCTGAACTTGTTTGGAAGACAGGCTGTCTGCAATTTTTACCGTGGCTACCGCTTCGCAGGCCTCGAACTGTGGGGCTGGACCCTTCTCACCCAGAAGCCCTGGCCGGGGGCTGTCGTCATCGGCCGTGTCCCTGTCTTTCCACGGCTTTAGTAAATTCACGTGGTACACCTGCTCCGGCTTGCGCCGCCCTGGCTGGTGTACTTTGTAATTTACTTCCCCTACCTTCTCGATCACCTCATAGGGCCCCTGCCACCTAGTTAGGAACTTGCTGTCAAGGGTAGGTACCAGAACCAAAACCCGATCTCCCGGATTGAAAACCCGTACCCGAGCCTGACGATTATATACCCTACTCTGGGCTTGTTGTGCTGCCTCCATATGCTCCCGGACCAGCGGCAACACCCTTTCCATCCGTTCCTGCATCTGGGTGACATACTCAATGACACTTTTGTGGGGGACGGGTTGTTGTTCCCACGATTCCTTGGCGATGTCTAACAGGCCCCGAGGGTGTCTGCCATAAAGTAGTTCGAAGGGCGAGAACCCAGTAGAGGCCTGGGTCACCTCTCGCACTGCGAACATGAGATAGGGCAGAAGCAGATCCCAGTCCTTTCCATCTCTAGACACCACCCTTTTTAACATATTTTTTAAGGTTTGGTTAAACCTTTCGACGACACCGTCCGTTTGCGGATGGTAAACAGATGTCCGCAACTGTTTTATACACAACAATTTACACAGTTCCCTCATAACCTTGGACATAAAAGGGGTCCCTTGGTCTGTCAGAACCTCCTTAGGCAGGCCCACCCGGGAAAATATTTCTATTAACTCCTTAGCTATGAGCTTAGCTGAGGTATGTCGCAGGGGCACCGCCTCCGGATACCGAGTGGCGTAATCGAGAACGACCAGAATGTGTTGGTGGCCCCTAGCGGACTTCGGTATGGGCCCTATTAGATCCATAGCGATTCGCTCAAACGGTATACGGAAATGTGGCTGGGGGCTATTTACCTGACAGGTTGGACAGGACTTACAATAATTTTCTACCTCCTTGAACACACCGGGCCAATAAAACCGCTGCAGTATGCGGTCCTGGGTTTTCTGCCACCCCAAGTGTCCCCCAAGAACATGTTGGTGGGCAAGCTCCATGACAAGCTTGTGATACGCTGTGGGCACCACCAACTGTTCAATATGCTCACCCCGGATTTGGTTCACCCGATATAACATTTCCTGGTGAACAACAAAACGGGGAAACATTAACTCAGCCCCAGGTTTTTGGGGTTTACCATCAATTATCACAACATTCTCCCAGGCCCTGGCTAGGGTTTGGTCCCGGTGTTGCGCGGTCCCAAAATTTTCTCCGGAGACGTTGAGGTCTGCCAATTCAGGCCCCGGTGGCAAGCCCTCCATGTCTCCAACCTTTACACTCAGTGGGGTTGTCTCCTCCTCTATCACAGAAGTAGTGGTCACCCCTACCGCTGGTGCCATTTTTTTACTAGGTGAAGTAAGTCATAGGCTTGTGATCGGACGGGTCGGGACTCGGAAAACACCCACTGACACACTCTGTGCGCTCGCACATACGTGTTTACTCCCAACCTGGCCAACACCTCACCTTTTAGCCTCTCATAGTCCTTTGCCTCCTCGCAGCTGAGGTCAAAATAGGCCTTTTGTGCGTCCCCCACCAGAAAAGGCGCCACCACTTCAGCCCATTGTTCCAATGGCAGCCTCTCTTGCTCGGCGGTTCTTTCACACACCGTCAGGAATGCCTCTATATCGTCTTCAGGACCCATTTTCCTCAGGGCGAATCGGACTTTGTCCCTGGCGGTAGACACAGTCGTGGCCGTCGAGGTTGCAACTCCTTGCTGGGACGTTCGCACCGACTCCTGTAAGGCTATCAGCTGCTGCACTAGGAGATTGTTCATCTGCTGCTGTGCACACATAGCCTCCTCATGTCTTTTTTGCTGTAGCTCATTAGCCTCCTCATGTCTTTTTTGCTGTAGCTCATTAGCCTTTTGCTGCTGTAAAAGTAGCTGATTAGTCTCCCTCTGCTGCACGTTAGCCTCCATGAGAGCTTTCACAGCAGCCTCCATGTTGCCAGAAACCACAAAACTTGCAGTCCTGATATATGACATGCAGTCCAACACAGCAAAAACAAAAACTTTCGGCGTTCAGGCCAGCCTCACTGCGCATGCCCGCATCCTCCACCAAATGTGGGGATTTGCTCTGGTAGACAGGCTTGCGGACGCAGTATAGAGGCAAGGTACACAGTTCTCTGGGAAAAGCAGAAGTGTTTTATTCACACTCAGCAACACAGAAACAGTCTTGGTGCTTGTTCACATGGGGCAAAACAGAAACAGTTTTAGTGCTTGTTAACACGAGGCAAAAATATCAGTCCCACAGCAAGGTCATCTGAGTGGTCGGTGTTAGTTCACACCTGGCAGTTAGCTCGGTCACGCAAAGTTTCCACCAGAGGCTTCTAGGTAGACTGCACGCCTGTTTGCAGACTCTTGCTCTCAGCCCTGAGAGCTCCACAGTAACACCAGCAGCTTCCAGGATAATCACCTCTCACCTGCTGAGGTGGCTGCTTTTAAAGGCCCGGAAAAAGTCCGGCCTGGACCGTGGGGAATAGTCTCCCACCCAGCACTTGACTATTCCCAATAAGAGCCGGCCCGGATCGGCTTTGTAGCCATACTAAATATCAATGTGTCAAGCAGCACTAGCTGCCTTGTACCCTCTTACAGTACATACAATTAAGAGGTTTTTGTATATTTTTAACCCTACACCTTTCCTTCTGAACTGTTCTAGTCCCTCCTTCCATTCCTCCCCCAGTCCTACTACCTTGCCCCCAGGATCTATCTGCACTATCTTCCCCCCCTATAACGTAAGTACCCTCCCCCCCAGTCCCTAGTTTAAACACTCCTCCAACCTTCTCGCCATCTTTCTCCCCAACACGGCTGCCCCTTCCCCGTTGAGGTGCAGCCCGTCCCTACGATAGAGCCTGTAGCCGACAGAGAAGTCTGCCTAGTTCTCCAGGAACCCAAACCCCTCCTTCCTACACCAGTTCTTAAGCCACTTGTTAACCTCCCTAATCTCCCACTGCCTCTGTTCTCATAGGGAACACTGTAAATACAAAACCCATAAAACTATATAAATGTGGTATCACTGTAATCGTACTGACCCAGAGAATGAGGAGAACAGGTCAGTTTTATCTCATAGGGAACGCTGTAAATACAAAACCCATAAACTATATAAATGTGGTATCGCTGTAATCGTACTGACCCGGAGAATGAAGAGAACAGGTCAGTTTTATCTCATAGGGAACGCTGTAATAACAAAACCCATAAAACTATATAAATGTGGTATCTCTGTAATCGTACTGACCCGGAGAATGAAGAGAACAGGTCAGTTTTATCTCATAGGGAACGTCGTAATAACAAAACCCATAAAACTATATAAATGTGGTATCTCTGTAATCGTACTGACCCGGAGAATGAAGAGAACAGGTCAGTTTTATCTCATAGGGAACGCTGTAAAAACAAACCCATAAAACTATATAAATGTGGTATCACTGTAATCGTACTGACCCAGAGAATGAGGAGAACAGGTCTGTTTTATCTCATAGGGAACGCTGTAAATACAAAACCCATAAAACTATATAAATGTGGTATCACTGTAATCGTACTGACCCGAGAGAATGAAGAGAACAGGTCAGTTTTTATCTCATAGGGAACGCTGTAAATACAAAACCCATAAAACTATATAAATGTGGTATCACTGTAATCGTACTGACCCGGAGAATGAAGAGAACAGGTCAGTTTTATCTCATAGGGACGCTGTAAATACAAAACCCATAAAACTATATAAATGTGGTATCACTGTAATCGTACTGACCCGGAGAATGAAGAGAACAGGTCAGTTTTATCTCATAGGGAACGCTGTAAATACAAAACCCATAAAACTATATAAATGTGGTATCACTGTAATCGTACTGACCCAGAGAATGAAGAGAACAGGTCAGTTTTATCTCATAGGGAACGCTGTAATAACAAAACCCATAAAACTATATAAATGTGGTATCACTGTAATCGTACTGACCCGGAGAATGAAAAGAACAGGTCAGTTTTATCTCATAGGGAACGCTGTAAATACAAAACCCATAAAACTATATAAATGTGGTATCACTGTAATCGTACTGACCCGGAGAATTAAGAGAACAGGTCAGTTTTATGTCATAGGGAACGGTGTAAATACAAAACCCATAAAACTATATAAATGTGGTATCACTGTAATCGTACTGACCCGGAGGATGAAGAGAACAGGTCAGTTTTATCTCATAGGGAACACTGTAAATACAAAACCCATAAAACTATATAAATGTGGTATCTCTGTAATCGTACTGACCCGGAGAATGACGGGAACAGGTCAGTTTTATCTCATAGGGAACACTGTAAGAACAAAACCCATAAAACTATATAAATGTGGTATCTCTGTAATCGTACTGACTCGGAGAATGAAGAGAACAGGTCAGTTTTATCTCATAGGGAACGCTGTAAAAACAAACCCATAAAACTATATAAATGTGGTATCACTGTAACCGTACTGACCCGTAGAATGAAGGGAACAGGTCAGTTTTATCTTATAGGGAACGCTGTAATAACAAAACCCATAAAACTATATAAATGTGGTATCACTGTAATCATACTGACCCGGAGAATGAAGGGAACAGGTCAGTTTTATCTCATAGGGAACGCTGTAAATACAAACCCATAAAACTGTATAAATGTGGTATCACTGTAATCATACTGACCCGGAGAATGAAGAGAACAGGTCAGTTTTATCTCATAGGGAACGCTGTGAAAACAACACCCATAAAACTATATAAATGTGATATCACTGTAATCGTACTGACCCGGAGAATGAAGAGAACAGGTCAGTTTTATCTCATAGGGAACGCTGTAAATACAAAACCTATAAAACTATATAAATGTGGTATCACTGTAATCGTACTGACTGGAGAATAAAGAGAACAGGTCAGTTTTATCTCATAGGGAACGCTGTAAATACAAAACCCATAAAACTATATAAATCTGGTATCTCTGTAATCGTACTGACCCGGAGAATGAAGAGAACAGGACAGTTTTATCTCATAGGGAACGCTGTAAATACAAAACCCATAAAACTATATAAATGTGGTATCCCTGTAATCGTACTGACCCGGAGAATGAGGAGAACAGGTCAGTTTTATCTCATAGGGAACTCTGGAAATACAAAACCCATAAAACTATATAAATGTGGTATCACTGTAATCGTACTGACCGGAGAATGAAGAGAACAGATCAGTTTTATCTCATAGGGAACGCTGTAATAACAATCCCCATAAACTATATAAATGTGGTATTACTGTAATCGTACTGACCCGGAGAATGAAGGGAACAGGTCAGTTTTATCTCATAGGGAACGCTGTAAATACAAAACCCATAAACTATATAAATGTGGCATCACTGTAATCGTACTGACCCGGAGAATGAAGAGAACAGGTCAGTTTTATCTCATAGAGAACGCCGTAAATACAAAACCCATAAAACTATATAGATGTGGTATCACTGTAATCGTACTGACCCGAAGAATGAAGAGAACAGGTCAGTTTTATCTCATAGGGAACGCCGTAAATACAAAACCCATAAAACTATATAAATGTGGTATCACTGTAATCGTACTGACCCGAAGAATGAAGAGAACAGGTCAGTTTTATCTCATAGGGAACGCTGTAAATACAGAACCCATAAACCTATATAAATGTGGTATCACTGTAATCGTACTGACCCGGAGAATGAAGAGAACAGGTCAGTTTTATCTCATAGGGAACGCCGTAAATACAAAACCCATAAAACTATATAGATGTGCAGTGCTCCAGACTAAAAAAAATACCAAGGAGCCATTGGCTCCTAACCTGAAAAATTTAGAAGCCAAATTAATTTTTTGGTCGACAAATGTAAAATACATATAATTATAATAAAAAAGACTTTTCTTACCTTGTGCAGTTGCCCATATGTTCTTTTGGATTTGTTCTTACAGACAATAAAAACGGTAACTATTTACAGTCCTTAATAGACAATTTATTGCTCCGATTCTGAGTCAGTGTCACTGACTACCAATAAGTAATTATGCCCCATTGTCTGAACAGTCTCCTGTCTGACAGTCTGGAGTACGGGGAAAGCGGACTGGGGTGACATAGGCAGTCCGGCATGCTGCCCACAGGTGTGGCATTTCACAGTAGGGGCCATCCCTTGCGGCTCTTCAGCGTACAGAGCCCCAGTGAACACTGAAGAGACGGCGTCCACTTTGATCCCAGCCATAGTCAGTGCAGCTTTATATGACAGAGACCTGCAAGAAGCATGTGTGCAGCTGCCCCTTATTCAGCCTGTTAACCACCAGCAGCCCTGACTCCAGCCATATTATGATATATGGCTGGAGTCAGGGCTGCCAGTGGTTAACAGGCTGAATAAGGCAGCTACATACTCTGCAGGTCTCTGTCTGATATTATCAGACAGAGACCTGCAAGAAGCATGTGAGCTGTGCAGCTGCCCCTTATTCAGCCTGTTAACCACCAGCAGCCCTGACTCCAGCCATATACCAGACAGAGACCTGCAAGAAGCAGGTAGGCTGTGTGGCTGCCCCTAATAAGCCTGTTATAGCAGGCTGCGTTGCTAACCCCACCCTGCGGCCTTAACCCTGGCAGCCATACGCATCTCCGCACCGTTGACTGTACAAGCGGCTGTACCCTGACAGTCTGGAGTACAGTCCTACGGTGCGGGTAAGCTAGACTGGGTCAATTATAGGCAGTCCTGCCTGCTGCCCAGGGTTTGCGCATCACAGTAGGGGCATCTCCGCAGACTACAGTAGCGGAGTCCATCCCCCATAATGCCGCATGTGCGGCAGCATTAAATTGAAGTTGAAGGGATAGCTAGGTGGTGGGGCCGGGGGATACTGTGCAGCGGCAGCTAAGTATTAATGGCTAACCTGTTGTAGGACTGGAGCTAGTCGGCACGCTGTCTCCCCGTCTTCAGAGCAAGCTGCTGGTGTGTTCAGCGCGGGAGAATAGGGGCGGGCTGTTAGAGCAGAGGCCAATGGCAGGGCAGCGCGCGATCCTTAGGTCCAATCAGCAGCCTCCTCACTAATAACAGAGCTCTGTACTGTGCGGAGCTCTGTTATTGGTGTCTGCTGCTTGAAATCCAGTTTTTTCTTAAAGCGGCAGAGCAGCGGAGGGCCTAGACGCAAATGGCGACAAGACTACAAACCATCTGGAGCGCTGATGTGGTATCACTGTAATCGTACTGACCCGGAGAATGAAGGGAACAGGTCAGTTTTATCTCATAGAGAACGCTGTAAAAACAAATCCCGTTCTGGCGCTGCCATGTGAGGACGCAGCAAACAGAGCTCCTCTGCTGTACCTACTCTACGAGCGCAATCTTATAGCGCCTTCACTGCATTCCTCTTCAGAGAGCAAAGAATGGCACCCTGAGGGTCCTTCCTTACTAAATGCACCAGTACTTATTGCGGAGCGGACACAAATCCACTTGATCCCAGCACTCCGGCTCATCCCCCTCTACTTGGCTTACCAAAATGGCGGTGCGCTCCACGAGAAACTTCCATATAAGGAGCAGCATAAGTGCTGATTCCCTTTAGCAGATTAGCAGATATTGTATAATTCTGTAGCTGCTTTTTGTTGTAGTTTTTTTCATTTCTCTTGATTTTCCCCCTATAAACCCATCCCCCCCCCGTCTTTTAAATTTATTTATTTTTTCTCTCTCCCTCCCCTACTTCTAGAGTGACGCGACCAGCCCAGAATTACGATGCATATATTATCATGGAATGTTAAGGGGCTGTGCTCCCCACAAAAGATCCCAAACTCTTCAGACACCAGAAGCGCCTACGTCCGGACATAGTCCTACTGCAGGAAATTCACCTAGCAGAAAATGATTTCTTACGATTGCGGAAATTCTGGGTTGGTCGGGTTTATGGCTCTCCATCTCAAGACTGGAAAGCCAGAGTGATGACTTTGTTTTATAAAAACTTTATAGGTCTTGTGCTCTCTGAAGAACATGACGAGGAGGGCAGGTGGCTTGGGTCACTGTTGGAATATGAAGGTACCAGATACAGTATTCACAATGTTTATGCACCCAGTGGAGATAAGAGATCTTTTTTGCTTAATTAGAGAATAAGCTACATTCTGATGTGGTTCCTGATAAGATTGTACGAGATGATTTTAACACAGTTGCCTCTGTACAAGATGATCGTTTAAGAGCTGACTGTCACCGCCGGTCCTGGGAGACAGTCGGTCAGTGGTTCCTCTCTGTCTTGTGTATGACGTTCTTTGTTTTGGCTTCACTTTGCTCAGTTCCTTTCTCTCCCTCAGCTGCCTCTTATCTTTGATTAATTGGTTTGCTTTATATTCCCTCCCTTACTGCTCCTCCTTGCGGTTTATATTACTTCCTGGATGAAGTGTGTGCTGCTGGAGGCTGCAGTTGTTTTGCTCTAAGATAAGTGCATTCCGTTTACTTTGTGTTTTGTTTTCTGGCTTGATTCTAGGTGACCCTGACTCCCTCTGTATTCTGTGCAGGGAGCCGGTGGGCGTTCCCCTCACTACTATAGGGAATTCAGGTGTCGCTCAGTTATAGGTACGAGGGCATGTATCTGTCTACCACCGGGACCTGTACATGTGCACTGTAGTTTGGGAGACTTCTTAGGGATTTATACGGCCCTCCTATAGTTTCCTTAGTTTGGGATCAAGCCAGTCTGTCGTTATTTATCAGTTCCTGCTAACTGTCCTCCATTCCTGACATTATAAACCGCCAACCCGTCTCAAGCATGGATCCGGTTTCAGCCTTGATTGACCGCATGCAAGGTCTTTCTCTGGAGGCAGCAGATCTCCGTGAAACTGTTTCTCAGCTTCAGGTGACCCGTTCTGCTGGCGTTCATGGAGTTTGTTCCGAGCCTAAAATCTCTCTTCCGGATACGTTTTCCGGGGGTAGTGAGAATTTTGTTTGTTTTAGAGAGGCTTGCAAGCTCCATTTTCGCTTACGTCCCCATTCCGCAAACAGTCCGCAGAGATATACAGGGAGTGCAGAATTATTAGGCAAATTAGTATTTTGACCACATCATCCTCTTTATGCATGTTGTCTTACTCCAAGCTGTATAGGCTCGAAAGCCTACTACCAATTAAGCATATTAGGTGATGTGCATCTCTGTAATGAGAAGGGGTGTGGTCTAATGACATCAACACCCTATATTAGGTGTGCATCATTATTAGGCAACTGAGAAAAGTCAAGCGTGCAGCTGCCAAGATGCCACTTGCCACCAGTTTGGCCATATTTCAGAGCTGCAACATCACTGGAGTGCCCAAAAGCACAAGGTGTGCAATACTCAGAGACATGGCCAAGGTAAGAAAGGCTGAAAGACGACCACCACTGAACAAGACACACAAGCTGAAACGTCAAGACTGGGCCAAGAAATATCTCAAGACTGATTGTTCTAAGGTTTTATGGACTGATGAAATGAGAGTGAGTCTTGATGGGCCAGATGGATGGGCCCGTGGCTGGATTGGTAAAGGGCAGAGAGCTCCAGTCTGACTCAGACGCCAGCAAGGTGGAGGTGGAGTACTGGTTTGGGCTGGTATCATCAAAGATGAGCTTGTGGGGCCTTTTCGGGTTGAGGATGGAGTCAAGCTCAACTCCCAGTCCTACTGCCAGTTTCTGGAAGACACCTTCTTCAAGCAGTGGTACAGGAAGAAGTCTGCATCCTTCAAGAAAAACATGATTTTCATGCAGGACAATGCTCCATCACACGCGTCCAAGTACTCCACAGCGTGGCTGGCAAGAAAGGGTATAAAAGAAGAAAATCTAATGACATGGGCTCCTTGTTCACCTGATCTGAACCCCATTGAGAACCTGTGGTCCATCATCAAATGTGAGATTTACAAGGAGGGAAGACAGTCCACCTCTCCGAACAGTGTCTGGGGGGCCGTGGTTGCTGCTGCACGCAATGTTGATGGTGAACAGATCAAAACACTGACAGAATCCATGGATGGCGGCTTCTGAGTGTCCTTGCAAAGAAAGGCGGCTATATTGTCACTGATTTGTTTTTGAATGTCAGAAATGTATATTTGTGAATGTTGAGATGTTATATTGGTTTCACTGGTAAAAATAAATAATTGAAATGGGTATATATTTGTTTTTTGTTAAGTTGCCTAATAATTATGCACAGTAATAGTCACCTGCACACACAGATATCCCCCTAAAATAGCTAAAACTAAAAACAAACTAAAAACTACTTCCAAAAATATTCAGCTTTGATATTAATGAGTTTTTTGGGTTCATTGAGAACATGGTTGTTGTTCAATAATAAAATTAATCCTCAAAAATACAACTTGCCTAATAATTCTGCACTCCCTGTAGTGTTCTGAATTTCGGAGGTGGGCAGCTGATACTGGTTGGAATGACGCTGCACTCCGAAGTCAGTTCTGCCATGGTCTTTCTGAGAGATTAAAAGATGCATTTGCGTTTCATGAGAGGCCAGCGTCTTTGGGGTC
The DNA here is from genome assembly GCA_033119425.1 of Bufotes viridis. Classification (NCBI taxonomy): domain Eukaryota; kingdom Metazoa; phylum Chordata; class Amphibia; order Anura; family Bufonidae; genus Bufotes; species Bufotes viridis. The sequence continues at coordinate 2,441,405 of CM065591.1, read as the reverse complement.
TGTCATGTCTCTAGCTGTTCGTATTGACAGGCGTCTGAGAGAGAGAGAGAGAGAGAGAGGGGACTTCTCTTTCCTGTCATATTCAGTCCAAGGACAGTGGGGCTGTCTCATGCAGTGCGCAGGGGTCTCACTCTGTCTCTATACCCTCCGTGGAGGACCCCATGCAGCTGGGTTTAGTTGCCTCTGATACTAGAGGATTCAGCGGAGGGTATGTTTCTGTTGTGGAGGTATTAACCATTTTGCTAATGTTTGCCCTTCTAGGAGGTTCATGGGGTTTTCTGACGGTAATAAAAAGATGAAGAAACCCTCTAATAACTTTCCATCTGCTACAATTGGCAAGGTTAATGTGGAAATTGAAGATTTGCCGTTTGCTTGTAGTTCCCGTTTTCTCCTACCTGCCAGGGTGGCGCTAGACAGCAAGAACTTTGTTTGTGAGATTTTTGTTGATAGTGGAGCAGCTGTCAATCTCATTGATAGTCAATTTTCTACAACACATGGTTTCCAGGTGTGCACTTTGGAAAAAGCTATACCTGTTTTTGCTATCGATTCCGCTCCACTTTCTCAAAAATCGTTAAAGGTCATAGTTCACAATATCCGTTTGACTGTGGGTGACACTCATGTTGAGGATGTGTCATGTTTTGTCTTAAGTGGATTACCTACTCCTCTAGTGTTGGGGCTACCCTGGCTCACTAAACATAACCCCACCATTGATTGGCAAGCAAGGCAAATAAATGGTTGGAGTGAGTTTTGCAGAGAGAATTGCCTCACGGCAACTCTCGCAGAGGTTTCTACGAAGACCGTACCTTCTTTTCTCCCAGAATTTTCTGATGTGTTTTCCGAGAGTGGTGTCCAGGAGTTGCCCCCTCACCGGAAGTATGATTGTCCAATTAATCTCATCCCAGGCGCCAAGCTGCCTAAATCACGATTATACAATCTCTCTCAACCTGAGAGAGCCGCCATGCGTACTTATATCTCTGAGAGCCTGAGAAAGGGACATATCAGACCCTCGAAGTCACCTGTTGCCGCTGGTTTTTTCTTTGTTAAAAGAAGAGATGGTTCTTTAAGACCTTGTTTGGATTTCAGGGAGCTTAACCGTATCACGATTCGTGACCCCTATCCGCTTCCTCTGATCCCGGATTTGTTTAACCAGATTGTGGGGGCTAAAGTTTTTTCTAAGTTGGATTTAAGAGGGGCATACAACCTTGTCAGGGTCAGGAAGGGGGACGAATTGAAGACGGCCTTCAATACCCCGGAGGGTCATTTTGAGAACTTGGTTATGCCCTTTGGTTTGATGAATGCTCCGGCCGTCTTACAACATTTTGTGAACAGCATTTTCTATCATTTAATGGGGAAATTTGTACTGGTATATCTAGATGACATTTAGATTTTTTTCTCCTGGTTTCAAGACTCATCGGGACCACCTATCTCAGGACTTGCTGATTCTGCGGGAGAATAAATTGTACGCTAAACTGGAAAAATGTGTGTTTCCGGTTCCAGAGATTCAATTTCTTGGTTTTCTTCTCTCCGCTTCTGGTTTTCGGATGGACCCAGAGAAGTTCCGCGCCGTGCTTGATTGGGAGCTTCCTGAAAATCAGAAGGCGCTGATGCGGTTTTTGGGTTTTGCTAATTATTACAGAAAGTTCATTTTGAATAATTCCTCTGTTGTTAAGCCACTCACTGATATGACTAAAAAGGGGGCGGATTTTTCCTCATGGTCGGAAGAGGCGCTTCAAGCCTTTTCTAGTATTAAAGAGCGTTTTGCTTCCGCTCCCATTTTGGCACAACCTGATGTCTCTCTACCTTTTATTGTTGAGGTGGATGCCTCTGCGGTGGGGGTGGGCGCAGTCTTATCTCAGGGTCCCTCTCCTGCTAAATGGCGACCGTGTGCCTTTTTCTCAAAAAAGCTCTCAGCCGCAGAGCGAAATTTTGATGTGGGAAATAGGGAGTTGTTGGCCATCAAATTGGCTTTTGAGGAATGGCGTCATTGGTTGGAGGGAGCCAGACACCCAATTACCGTGTTTACCGACCATAAGAATGTGGCCTATTTGGAATCAGCCAAGCGTCTGAACCCGAGACAGGCCAAATGGTCCTTGTTCTTTTCTAGGTTTAATTTTGTTGTTAGGTTCTGCCCTGGGGTTAAAAATGTGAAGGCGGATGCCCTGTCACGTTGTTTTCCAGGAGGGGGGAACTTTGAGGACCCAGGTCCCATTTTGGCTGATGGGGTGGTCGTCTCTGCTCTTTATCCTGATTTGGAGGCAGAGGTTCAGGCAGTCCAGGCAGAGGCACCTGATCTTTGTCCTCCTGGGAGGTTATTTGTGCCGCTCGCTTTGCGACACAAAGTTTTTAAGGAGCACCATGACAGTGTTCTTGCCGGGCACCCGGGGAGTAGAGCCACAGTGGATCTCATTGCTCGCAGATTCTGGTGGCTATAGCTCTTCGTAAGACGGTTGAGGGATTTGTGGCAGCCTGCGAGAGCTGCGCTCGTGCCAAGGTCCCTCATTCACGGCCATCGGGATCTCTCCTCCCCTTACCCATACCTTCCCGACCTTGGACGCATCTGTCCATGGACTTCATTACGGACTTGCCTCGCTCCTCGGGGAAGACTGTGAATTCTGGTGGTAGTGGACTGTTTTAGCAAAATGGTGCATTTTATTCCTTTTCCTGGGTTACCCAATGCTAAGACGCTGGCGCAAGCGTTTGTTGATCATATTGTTAAATTACATGGCATTCCTTCTGACATCGTTTCTGATAGGGGCACGCAATTTGTTTCCAGATTCTGGAAGGCTTCTGTTCTCGCTTGGGGGTTCGGTTGTCGTTTTCTTCTGCTTTTCATCCACAGTCGAATGGTCAGACTGAACACGTCAATCAGAATCTGGAGCCATTTCTGCCCTGTTTTGTTGCGGAGAATCAGGAGAATTGGTGTTCTTTTTTGTCCCTTGCGGAGTTTGCTTTAAATAACCGTCGTCAGGACTCCTCTGATAAGTCACAATTTTTTGGTGGTGCATATGGGTTTCATCCACAGTTTGGGACATTCTCTGGAGAGGGCTCTTCTGGTTTACCTGATGAGGAGAGATTTTCCTCGTCCTTGTCTCTTATTTGGCAAAAGATTCAGGGTAATCTAAAGAGGATGAGTGAGAGATATAAGCGTGTGGCGGATAAGAGACGTGTGCCTGGTCCGGACCTGAATGTGGGTGATCTGGTGTGGTTGTCTACAAAGAATATTAAACTGAAAGTTCCCTCCTGGAAGTTGGGTCCTAGGTTTATTGGGCCTTACAAGATCTTATCCGTCATCAATCCCGTTGCTTTCCGTCTTGATCTTCCTCAGACTTGGAAGATCCATAATGTTTTTCACAAGTCCCTACTGAAACCTTATGTCCAACCTACTGTTCCTTCCTCTTTGCCTCCTCCCCTGATTTTAGTTAATGGTAATCTTGAATTTCAGGTTTCCAGAATTGTGGATTCCCGCATTATCCGCGGTTCTCTTCAGTACCTCGTTCATTGGGAAGGTTATGGTCCTGAGGAGAGGATGTGGGTCCCACTGGAGGACATTAAGGCCACTCGTCTCATCAGGGCTTTCCATCGGTCTCATCCTGAGAAGGTCGGTCCTGAGTGTCCTGAGTCCACCCGTAGAAGGGGGGGTACTGTCACCGCCGGTTCTAGGAGACGGTCGGTCAGAGGTTCCTCCCTGTCTTGTGTATGACGTTCTTTGTTTTGGTTTCACTTTGCTCAGT
>CM065591.1:2405380-2437174 GCA_033119425.1 Bufotes viridis | reverse complement strand
GCTGTGGAAATGATCCCGCTTGCCACCAAATGTAACGGACCGTTACGCACACAACTCCGTTTAGGCGATATTCCCTTTCCGGGATAGACCAGCAGCTACTGCAATCACCAACTTCCCGAACTGCAAACCACACAAATTCACCAACTTCCGAACAAGAGACACACGAACCCTGGAAGCAGCTCGAACAGGAAAAGCAGTATGAACAGCTTACACTCCTGGCAATCAGCATACAGTCAGATCCCCCAATAACGAGACGACACTTCGCTTTGAGGGTTAAACAGGAAACTCTCACTTTTTTAAGGGCTACCTGCTCGGTATTTATGCAGGTCTCCCACCTGGTGGACACTCCCTAGAGGACCAGAAGGAAGACTGCGACACGGGATACAGCAGCCAATCACACACATTGGGACAATACAGACACCCCCAGCATATCCCTCCCCTCTGCCTGTGATACAATCACCCTACATGGGTAATGTAATCATCACAGGCAGGAGAATACACAATGTCTTCTGTCCTGGAGACAATTAAGGAGTCATTCAATTATCTCTCAGGACAAAGGGAAATCGCCAATACACATGTGGGGACAATAGGACAGACATCACTATTCAATACACAATGTCCCACCCTTTACAGTACACACAGACATTTAACATATCCCCAGATGGCTTGGATCTGAGCGCTCAATATATCCAAGGATAGAGGCAGACTCCATTGAGCACATGGTTGCAAAAGGACATAAAACATATACGTTACAATTACTACATAAAACATATACATGCAACATATCCCCAGATAGCTTAGGTCTGAGCGCACATTATTGAATGGCGCTCAGACCACACATGTCCAGTTCAATTGCCATGGAGCTAAAGTCTTTCCCATAGTCTTTCATTATACGAATGGGCTCCATAGCAGAGCTATCTGGGGTATCACCGCTCAAACAGGACAAGCATACATGGGGCCATAGTCGCAGGGCAGGAGGCGAGCAAGCAGTCCCTTCCAGGAAACTGGGGCAGACTCTGGTACAGGGTCCAGTCCGCTACATCTACCATCCTACCTGTGCTCTCTACAGTCCTGCACCTCCATACATCTTATCCTCATCTCTGTCTACAATCCTACCTATGCTCTTCACAGTGCTGCACCTCCATACATCTCCTCCTCATTTCTGTCTACCATCTTACCCGTGCTCTCCACAGTGCTGCACCCTCTACATCTCCTCCTCATCTCTGTCTACCTTCCTACCTGTGCTCCCCACAGTGCTGCACCTCCTACATATCCTCCCTCATCTCCGTCTACCATCATACCTGTGCTCTCCACAGTGCTGCACCTCATACATCTCCTCCTCATCTCTGTCTACCATCCTACCTGTGCTCTCCACAGTGCTGCACCCCCTACATCTCCTCCTCATCTCTGTCTACCATCCTACCTGTGCTCTCCACATTGCTGCACCTCATACATCTCCTCCTCATCTCTGTCTACCATCCTACCTGTGCTCTCCACAGTGCTGCACCCCCTACATCTCCTCCTCATCTCTGTCTACCATCCTACCTGTGCTCTCCACAGTGCTTCACCTCCATACATATCCTCCTCATCTCTGTCTACCCTCTTATCCGTGCTCTTCACAGTGCATCACCTCCATACATCTTATCCTCATTTCTGTCTATGATCCTACCTGTGCTCTCCACAGTGCTGCACCTCCATACATCTCCTCCTCATCTCTGTCCACCATTCTACCCGTGCTCTCCGCAGTGCTGCCCCTTCATATGTCTTCCCCTCATCTCTGTCTACCATCCTACCCGTTTTCTCCACAGTGCTGCACTCCCTACATCTCCGCATCTCTGTCTACCATCCTACCCGTGCTCCCCACAGTGCTGCACCTCCTACATCTCCTCATCATCTCTGTCTACCATCCTACCCGTGCTCTCCACAGTGCTGCACCTCCTACATCTCCTCATCATCTCTGTCTACCATCCTACCCATGCTCTCCACAGTGCTGCACCTCCTACATCTCATCTCCATCTACCATCCTACTCCTGCTCTCCACAGTGCTGCTCCTCCATAAATCTCCTCCTCATCTCTGTCTACCACCCGACCTGTGCTCTCCACAGTGCTGCACTCCCTACATCTCCTCCTCATCTCTGTCTACCATCCTACCCATGCTCTCCACAGCGTTGCACCCCCTACATCTCCTCCTCATCTCTGTCTACCATCCTACCTGTGCTCTCCACAGTGCTGCACCTCCATATGTCTCCTCCTCATTTCTGTCTACCATCCTACCCGTGCTCTCCACAGTGCTGCACCTCCTTATGTCTCCTCCTCATCTCTGTCTACCATCCTACCCGTACTGTCCACAGTGCTGCACCCCTTACATCTCCTGCTCATCTCTGTCTACCATCTTACCCGTGCTCTCCACAGTGCTGCACCCCTATATCTCCTCCTCATCTCTGTCTACCATCCTTCCCGTGCTCTCCACAGTGATGCACCTCCTACATCTCCTCCTCATCTCCGTCTACCACCTGTAAGAGGGCGCAAGGTTCCGTCATCGACGGAAGGTACGTGTCACCGAGGTTCCTGGCCTCGGTGAGATAAGAGCCGGATTTTTTGTGTCAGCAGCAGCTAGTGCTGCTTGACACATTGATATTTAGTATGGCTACAAAGCCGATCCGGGCCGGCTCTTATTGGGAATAGTCAAGTGCTGGGTGGGAGACTATTCCCCACGGTCCAGGCCGGACTTTTTCCGGGCCTTTAAAAGGCAGCCACCTCAGCAGGTGGGAGGTGATTATCCTGGAAGCTGCTGGTGTGGCTGTGGAGCTCTCAGGGCTGAGAGCAAGAGTCTGCAAACAGGCGTGCAGTCTACCTGGAAGCCGCTGGTGGAAACTTTGCGTGGCTGACCTAACTGCCCGGTGTGAACTAACACCGACCACTCAGGTGACCTTGCTGTGGGACTTATGTTTTTGCCGGGTGTTTTGCCTTGTGTGAACAAGCACTAAAGACTGTTTCTGTTTTGCCTTGTGTGAACAAGCACTAAAGACTGTTTCTGTTTTGCCGAGTGTGAATAAAACACTTCTGCTTTACCCAGAGAACTGTGTACCTTGCCTCTATACTGCGTCCGCAAGCCTGTCTACCAGAGCAATTCCCACATTTGGTGTCGGATGCGGGCATGCGCAGTGAGGCTGGCGTGAACGCCTGAAAGTTTTTGTTTTTGCTGTGTTGGACTGCATGTCATATATCAGGCCTGCAACTTTTGTGGTTTCTGGCAACATGGAGGCTGCTGTGAAAGCTCTCATGGAGGCTAACGTGCAGCAGAGGGAGACCAATCAGCTACTTTTACAGCAGCAACAGGCTAATGAGCTACAGCAAAAAGACATGAGGAGGCTAATGAGCTACAGCAAAAAGACATGAGGAGGCTATGTGTGCACAGCAGCAGACGAACAATCTCCTAGTGCAGCAGCTGATAGCCTTGCAGGAGTCGGTGCGAACGTCCCAGCCAGGAGTTGCAACCACAACAGCCCCGACTGTGTCTAACGCCAGGGACAAAGTCCGATCTGCCCTCAGGAAAATGGGTCCAGAAGACGATATAGAGGCATTCCTGATGGTGTTTGAAAGAACCGCCGAGCAAGAGAGGCTGCCATTGGAGCAATGGGCTGAGGTGGTGGCGCCTTTTCTGGTGGGGGATGCACAAAGGCCTATTTTGACCTCAGCTGTGAGGAGGCAAAGGACTATGAGAGGCTAAAAGGTGAGGTGTTGGCCAGGTTGGGAGTAAACACCTATGTGCGAGCGCACAGAGTGTGTCAGTGGGTGTTTTCCGAGTCCCGACCCGTCCGGTCACAAGCCTATGACTTACTTCACCTAGTAAAAAAATGGCTCCAGCCTGAACTGTTGAGCCCTTCTCAGATGGTTGAAAGGGTCGTGGTCGACAGGTTTGTGCGTACCCTCCCGAGAGCCATACAGCGCTGGGTGGGACAAGGCGATCCAGGCAACCTGGAACAACTGGTTAGCCTGGTGGAGAGGTATATGGCCACTCAGGATTTGTTGAAGGACTCTGCTGTACTACCGAAGTCACGTCAGCCCCAGTTGCCAACCCGGGATCCTGGAAAAGGGATCCTACCTCATAAGAAGGGGAGTGTATCTCCAGTCCGTGGGAGGAATACCCTGGGGAGGAGGGAGGCTGCGGGGGTCAGGTGTTGGCATTGTCAGGACTGGGGACATGTGGCCGCCAACTGCCCTAGGGCATCTGAACCCATGGACTGCGGGTTCGCTCGCCGGTCCTCTCTTTTTGCCCAACCAGTGTATATAGCTGACCCCCTGCTGGCCGCGGACACCCCTCCGATGTGTGACATCATGGTTAATGGACACTCCGTGCAGGCCCTGCTGGACTCTGGGAGCCTGGTAACTCTGGTCCATGAGTCGTTGGTAACAGAAAAACTCCCAGAAGGGCGAACCCTTACCATTGTCTGTATACATGGGGATCGCCGGGAGTATCCCACTACTAAGGTTACCCTGACGGTGGGTGGGAAAGAGGTGCCACATGTCGTGGGAGTGGGGAGGCGGCTCCCTTATGCCGCAATATTGGGGAGGGACTTTCCCTGTTCTGGTCTTTGTGGAGGAACAGGTTGCCTACTTGTGGGGAAGAAAATGTCCGGGTCCCGAACCTGAGGACCCCGAAGCAGAGACACCAGCAGTAGGGGTGACCACTACTTCCGTGATAGAGGGGAGACAACCCCACTAAGTGTAATGGTGGGAGACGTGGAGGGCTTGCCACCGGGACCGGAGTTGGCAGACCTCAACGTCTCCGGAGAAAATTTTGGGACCGCACAACACCGGGACCAAACCCTAGCCAGGGCCTGGGAGAACGTTGTGGTAATTGATGGTAAACCCCAAAAACCTGGGGCGGAGTTAATGCTTCCCCGTTTTGTTGTTCACCAGGAAATGTTGTATCGGGTGAACCAAATCCGGGGTGAAAATATTGAACAGTTGGTGGTGCCCACGGCGTACCGCAAGCTCGTTATGGAGCTTGCCCACCAACATGTTCTTGGGGACACTTGGGATGGCAGAAAACCCAGGACCGCATACTGCAGCGATTTTATTGGCCCAGTGTTTTCAAAGAGGTAGAAAATTATTGTAAGTCCTGTCCAACCTGTCAGGTAAATAGCCCCCAGCCACATTTCCGTAGTCCTCTGGTACCTCTACCAATCATAGAGGTACCGTTTGAGCGAATCGCTATGGATCTAATAGGGCCCATACCGAGAAGTCCGCTAGGGGCCACCAACACATTCTGGTCGTTCTCGATTACGCCACTCGGTATCCGGAGGCGGTGCCCCTGCGACATACATCAGCTAAGCTCATAGCTAAGGAGTTAATGGAAATGTTTTCCGGGTGGGCCTGCCTAAGGAGGTTCTGACAGACCAAGGGACCCCTTTATGTCCAAGGTTATGAGGGAACTGTGTAAATTGCTGCGTATAAAGCAGTTACGGACGTCCGTTTACCATCCATAAGCGGATGGTCTCGTCGAAGAGTTTAACCAAACGTTAAAAAATATGTTAAAAGGGTGGTGTCTAGAGATGGGAAGGACTGGGACCTGCTTCTGCCCTATCTCATGTTCGCAGTGCGAGAGGTGCCCCAGGCCTCTACTGGGTTCTCGCCCTTCGAACTGCTTTATGGCAGACACCCTCGGGGCCTGTTAGACATTGCCAAGGAAGCGTGGGAACAACAACCCGTCCCCACAAAAGTGTCATTGAGTATGTCACCCAGATGCAGGAACGGATGGAAAGGGTGTTGCCCTTGGTCCGGGAGCATATGGAGGCAGCACAACAAGCCCAGAGTAGGGTGTATAATCGTCAGGCTCGGGTACGGGATTTCAATCCGGGAGATCGGGTTTTGGTTCTGGTACCTACCCTTGACAGCAAGTTCCTAGCTAGGTGGCAGGGGCCCTATGAGGTGATCGAGAAGGTAGGGAAGTAAATTACAAAGTACACCAGCCAGGCGGCGCAAGCCGGAGCAGGTGTACCATGTGAATTTACTAAAGCCGTGGAAAGATAGGGACTCGTCCAACAACAGCCCCCGTCCAGGGCTTCTAGGTGAAAAGGGTCCAGCCCCACAGTTTGAGGCCTGTGACGCAGTAACCACGGTAAAAATTGCAGACAGCCTGTCTTCCAAACAAGTTCAGGAGGTAAGGGAGTTCATCAGTCGGAACACGGATGTGTTCTCGGACCTCCTGGCCGCACTTCCCTCATCCAACATGATATCGTCCACGGGCCTCAGGCCAAGATCCGGTTAAAACCATACCGGGTACCCGAGGCTCGGCGACGGACCATCGCGGAGGAAGTGCAATTAATGTTGAAGCTTGATGTCATTGAGGAGTCGAAAAGTGAGTGGGCCAGTCCCATAGTCCTAATACCCAAGCCGGATGGGGCGTTGCGGTTCTGCAACGATTTTCGCAAGTTAAATGAAGTGTCCAAGTTTGATGCGTATCCCATGCCCGGGTAGACGAGCTTGTTGAGAATTTAGGGCAAGCCCGTTATTTTTCTGTGCTAGACCTCACTAAAGGGTACTGGCAGGTACCCTTAACGGAGTCGGCCAAGGAAAAACTGCTTTGTTACCTCGCAGGGCCTGTATCATTACAAGGTATTACCCTTTGGCCTGCATGGCGCCCCGCCACTTTCCAAAGGTTAATGGACATTGTGCTGCGACCTCATCGTCGGTACGCCTCGGCCTACTTAGATGATGTAGTCATCCACAGCACCGACTGGGAGAGCCATTTGCCCAAAGTACAGGCGGTAGTGGATGCCCTTAGAAAAGCTGGACTAACCGCTAATCCAAAAAAGTGTGCCATTGGGTTAGAAGAGACCAAGTATCTGGGGTATGTCATTGGGCGGGAGTCATCAAACCTCAGGTAAATAAGATAGAGGCAATACGTAATTGGCCCCGACCGGTCACCACCAGGCAGGTAAAATCGTTCCTGGGGATTGTAGGGTACTACATGAGGTTTGTGCCCCACTTTGCCACGATAGCAGCACCGTTGACAGACCTGTTGAAGGGACGGAAGTCCGGAAAGGTTCACTGGAGTGAGAAGGCAGAAGAGGCTTTCTCTGCATTGAAGTCGGCCCTGTGTGGGTCCCCGGTTTTGGTGACACCCGACTTCAACAGGGAGTTCATAGTACAGACGGATGCCTCGGAGGTAGGCCTCGGCGCTGTACTGTCTCAGGAAGTCAACGGCGAAGAACATCCGTTGTCTTCCTGAGCCGTAAGCTCAACCCAGCCGAGACCAGGTATAGTATAGTGGAGAGGGAGTGCCTGGCTATCAAGTGGGCACTCGAGTCTCTCCGCTATTACTTGTTAGGGAGGAAGTTCCGTCTGGTGACCGACCATTCCCCTCTCAAGTGGATGAGCCAGGCCAAGGAGAGGAATGCTCGGGTCACCAGGTGGTTCCTGTCCTTACAGAACTTCAAGTTCTCAGTAGAACACCGGGCAGGCCGCTTGCAGGGTAGCGCGGATGCCCTGTCCCGCGTCCACTGTCTCATGTGTGTTCACCCCCTCAGGGTTGAACAAAGGGGGGTATGTAAGAGGGCGCAAGGTTCCGTCATCGACGGAAGGTACGTGTCACCGAGGTTCCTGGCCTCGGTGAGATAAAGCCGGATTTTTGTGTCAGCAGCAGCTAGTGCTGCTTGACACATTGATATTTAGTATGGCTACAAAGCCGATCCGGGCCGGCTCTTATTGGGAATAGTCAAGTGCTGGGTGGGAGACTATTCCCCACGGTCCAGGCCGGACTTTCCGGGCCTTTAAAGGCAGCCACCTCAGCAGGTGGTAGGTGATTATCCTGGAAGCTGCTGGTGTGGCTGTGGAGCTCTCAGGGCTGAGAGCAAGAGTCTGCAAACAGGCGTGCAGTCTACCTGGAAGCCGCTGGTGGAAACTTTGCGTGGCTGACCTAACTGCCCGGTGTGAACTAACACCGACCACTCAGGTGACCTTGCTGTGGGACTTATGTTTTTGCCGGGTGTTTTGCCTTGTGTGAACAAGCACTAAAGACTGTTTCTGTTTTGCCTTGTGTGAACAAGCACTAAAGACTGTTTCTGTTTTGCCGAGTGTGAATAAAACACTTCTGCTTTACCCAGAGAACTGTGTACCTTGCCTCTATACTGCGTCCGCAAGCCTGTCTACCAGAGCAATTCCCCACACACCCTACCTGTGCTCTCCACAGTGCTGCACCCCCTACATATCCTGCTCATCTCTGTCTACCATCCTACCCGTACTATCCACAGTGCTACACCCCCTACATCTCCTCCTCATCTCTGTCTACCACCCGACCTGTGCTCTCCACAGTGCTGCACCTCCTACATCTCCTCCTCATCTCTGTCTACCATCCTACCCGTGCTCTCCACATTGCTGAACCTCATACATCTCCTCCTCATTTCTGTCTACCATCTTACCCGTGCTCTCCACAGTGCTGCACCCTCTACATCTCCTCCTCATCTCTGTCTACCTTCCTACCTGTGCTCCCCACAGTGCTGCACCTCCTACATATCCTCCCTCATCTCTGTCTACCATCATACCTGTGCTCTCCACAGTGCTGCACCCCCTATATCTCCTCCTCATCTCTGTCTACCATCCTACCCGTGCTCTCCACAGTGCTGCACCACCTACATCTCCTCCTTATCTCTGTCTACCATCCTACCTGTGCTCTCCACAGTGCTGCACCTCCTACATCTCCTCCTCATCTCTGTCTACCATCCTACCCGTGCTCTCCACAGTGCTGCACCCCCTACATCTCCTCCTTATCTCTGTCTACCATCCTACCTGTGCTCTCCACAGTGCTGCACCTCCTACATCTCCTGCTCATCTCTGTCTACTATCCTACCCGTACTATCCACAGTGCTACACCCCCTACATCTCCTCCTTATCTCTGTCTACCATCCTACCTGTGCTCTCCACAGTGCTGCACCTCCTACATCTCCTCCTCATCTCTGTCTACCATCCTACCCGTGCTCTCCACAGTGCTGCACCTCCTACATCTCCTCCTCATCTCCGTCTACCACCCTACCTGTGCTCTCCACAGTGCTGCACCCCCTACATCTCCTCCTCATCTCTGTCTACCATCTTACCTATGCTCTCCACAGTGCTGCACCCCCTACATCTCCTGCTCATCTCTGTCTACCATCCTACCCGTACTCTCCACAGTGCTACACCCCCTACATCTCCTCCTTATCTCTGTCTACCATCCTACCTGTGCTCTCCACAGTGCTGCACCTCCTACATCTCCTCCTTATCTCTGTCTACCATCCTACCCGTGCTCTCCACAGTGCTGCACCTCCTACATCTCCTCCTCATCTCCGTCTACCACCCTACCTATGCTCTCCACAGTGCTGCACCCCCTACATCTCCTCCTCATCTCTGTCTACCATCCTACCCGTACTCTCCACAGTGCTGCACCTCCTACATCTCCTCCTCATCTCTGTCTACCATCCTACCCGTGCTCTCCACAGTGCTGCACCTCCTACATCTCCTCCTCATCTCTGTCTACCATCCTACCCGTGCTCTCCACAGTGCTGCACCTCCTACATCTCCTCCTCATCTCCGTCTACCACCCTACCTGTGCTCTCCACAGTGCTGCACCTTCTACATCTCCTCCTCATCTCCATCTACCAGCCTACTCGTGCTCTCAGTTCTGTTAGTGACATAAGATTAATAACCTCCATAATTCATGCATCTCACTCCCGTCTGCAAGATTTTTCTCGAATCCGGGGAATACTCTGCCCCGGAATATTAGTTCAATTCACAACTTCTCTACCTTCAAACCTGTCTTAAAAACTCATCTTTTCTGGAAGGGTTATCAAGCTTCCTAAAATGACTTTTCCTTGACTAAACCCACACCAACTCCTCTGGCCTGAACTCGATCCTCTAACAGTCCCAAACCCGAAGCAGATCGGCCGGCACCACTTCTGTCAGTTCAATAATGGCTGGAATCCTACTTATCACAATCAACTACCTTCTGTGTCACCCCCCAGTCCTCATAGATTGTAAGCTCTTGCGAGCAGGGCCCTGACTCCTAGTGTCTCAGTTGTATATTAGCCAGTTACTTTTGTTTTGTAAATTAACCCTATGAAATTGTAAAGCGCTGCACAATATGGTGGCGCTATAGAAATAAATGTTATTATTATTATTAGAATATGGTGTTTGCTTTATTCAGATCACAGGGAATTCACCCACTACTCCCATGCACACCGGATGTGGTCCCATATTGATTATTTGCTTACTACTGCGAGTCTTGGAGGTCTAGTGTTTAAAGCAGAGATTCATGAGCTGGTTGGCTCTGATCATTCACCCATCTCTACTTGCTTGCAGAATGCCTATTCAAGAGGGACAGGTTTCATGTGGCGCTTTCCTTGAAACCTTGGTTCGTGGATGGAATTCCAGGATGATCTCCCTCATGCATCAGATGTTTTGACTCGCTGTGAGGCAGCGAAAGCAGTCTTAAGGGGGAGGATCATAGGCTATATTAGTAACCTACGCAAAACTGTTCCTCACAGTATCAGATAGTAAGTAAAACATTAAGCGCAGCTTCCATTAGCGATAAGGACAACTGGCTTAGGGTCCTTTCACACTGGCGTTTTTCTTTTCCGGCATAGAGTTCCGTCCTCGGCGCTCTATGCCGGAAAAATCCTGATCAGGATCATCCCCATGCATTCTGAATGGAGAGAAATCCGTTCAGGATGCATCAGGACGTCTTCAGTTCAGGACCGGAACGTTTTTTGGACGCAGCAAATACCGCAGCATGCTGCGCTTTTTGCTCCGTCCAAAAATCCGGAACACTTGCCGCAACAACGGATCAGGAATAATTGCCCATTAAAGGCATTAATCCGGATCCGGCCTTAAGCTTATTGATCCTGATCAGTCTTCTAATGCTTTCAGACGACTTGCGTTCTGATAGATCCGGCGGGACGGAAGTGTGAAAGAGGCCTTAAGGCTAGAAGTGACTACGAATGGTGGGTGGATAGAAGAGAAGCAATGTCCAGATCTTCATTCCAGACGGATCTCTTTCGTTATGGCAATAAATCAGGACGCATATTAGCCAACCTGGCTAGAGGCAGATATACCCCACGATTATCTTATCCTTAAAGCATAGTCACGGGGTTTCTCAGATAAATTCCAGGGCTATAAATAGAATTTTGGGGGATTTCTATGCTAACATTTATAAAGACACACAAGGCAATGCAATAGCAGGTACAACAAGATCAACAAGAAAGCGTGAGTTCTGAGATCCCTGAAGGGGAAGTCATAGGTACGATTAAATCACTACATAACGGCAAGGCCCCAGGCCCAGATGGGTTTACTGGAGAGTTTTATAAGATGATGCTGGTCCAGATCTGCCCCACTCTCTTACTTTAATCACCTCCTACAAACGGGATGTTTCCCTAGACATACAAATGAAGCCTACATAAAGCTTATACTGAAACCACACAAGGTTTAAAGATCCTGACAAAAATGTTAGCAGACAGATTAGGGGCCCTAATGCCATCGCTGGTGGGGCCCTCTCAGGTAGGGTTTATTAAAGAGGACTTTTCATGGGTCCAGACATTATGAAATAACTAGCAGGTTATGTAGGGCACTGTGCACGGATGTAATATTGCTTACTAGTTTGTCTGGGCGCCGCTCCGTTCACCCTCTGTGCCCCCCTGCAGGTTTCCCGGCTGGTATGCTAATGAATAGCATCGGTACAGGAAGGAGGAGACTGCGCAGTTTCTCAATGGCTGTAGCACGGTCCAATCCAATCACAGTGGAGAGCGTCACAGCCAGGGAGAAGGTGAGTTTTTTTTTCTCCCTGGCTGGAGAGTCACTTGTAGAGAAGGTTTGGGTAGTAATACTCTACATACATCATATGTCCTAAGAGGAGTAACACTGGAGAGTCACTTGTAGAGATGTATCAGGTACTAATAATCTACATACATCATATGTCCTAGGAGGAGTAACACCGGAGAGTCACTTGTAGAGATGTATCAGGTACTAATAATCTACATACATCATATGTCCTAGGGGGAGTAACACTGGAGAGTCACTTGTAGAGAAGAATCAGGTACAAATAATCTACATACATCATATGTCCTAGGAGGAGTAACACCGGAGAGTCACTTGTAGAGATGTATCAGGTACTAATAATCTACATACATCATATGTCCTAGGAGGAGTAACACTGGAGAGTCACTTGTAGAGATGTATCAGGTACTAATAATCTACATACATCATATGTCCTAGGGGGAGTAACACTGGAGAGTCACTTGTAGAGAAGAATCAGGTACTAATAATCTACATACATCATATGTCCTAGGGGGAGTAACACTGGAGAGTCACTTGTAGAGAAGGATAGGGTACTAATAATCTACAGACATCATATGTCCTAGGAGGAGTAACACTGGAGAGTCACTTGAAGAGAAGGATCAGGTACTAATAATCTATATACATCATATGTCCTAGGGGGAGTAACACTGGAGAGTCACTTGTAGAGAAGGATCAGGTTCTAATAATCTACATACATCATATGTCCTAGGGGGAGTAACACTGGAGAGTCACTTGAAGAGAAGGATCAGATACTAATAATCTACATACATCATATGTCCTAGGAGGAGTAACACCGGAGAGTCACTTGTAGAGAAGGATCAGGTACTAATAATCTATATACATCATATGTCCTAGGGGGAGTAACACTGGGGGAGTCACTTGTAGAGATGTATCAGGTACTAATAATCTACATACATCATATGTCCTAGGGGGAGTAACACTGGAGAGTCACTTGTAGAGAAGGATCAGGCACTAATAATCTACATACATCATATGTCCTAGGGGGAGTAACACTGGAGAGTCACTTGAAGAGAAGGATCAGATACTAATAATCTACATACATCATATGTCCTAGGAGGAGTAACACTGGAGAGTCACTTGTAGAGAAGGATCCGGTACTAATAATCTACATACATCATATGTCCTAGGAGGAGTAACACTGGAGAGTCACTTGTAGAGAGGGATCAGGTACTAATAATCTATATACATCATATGTCCTGGGAGGAGTAACACTGGAGAGTCACTTATAGAGAAGGATCCAGTACTAATAATCTACATACATCATATGTCCTAGGAGGAGTAACACTGGAGAGTCACTTGTAGAGAAGGATCAGGTACTAATAATCTACATACATCATACGTCCTAGGAGGAATAACACTGGAGAGTCACTTGTAGAGAAGGATCAGATACTAATAATCTACATAAATCATATGTCCTAGGGGGAGTAACATTAGAGAGTCACTGGTAGAGAAGGATCGGTACTAATAATCTACATACATCATATGTCCTAGGGGGAGTAACACTGGAGAGTCACTTGTAGAGAAGGATCAGGTACTAATAATCTACATACATCATATGTCCTAGGAGGAGTAACATTGGAGAGTCACTTGTAGAGAAGGATCAGGTACTAATAATCTACATACATCATATGTCCTAGGGGGAGTAACACTGGAGAGTCACTTGTAGAGAATAATCAGATACATATAATCTACATACATTATATGTCCTAGGAGGAGTAACACTGGAGAGTCACTTGTTGAGAAGGATCAGATACTAATAATCTACATACATCATATGTCCTAGGAGGAGTATCACTGGAGAGTCACTTGTAGAGAAGGATCAGGTACTAATAATCTACATACATCATATGTCCTAGGAGGAGTAACACTGGAGAGTCACTTGTAGAGAGGGATCAGGTACTAATAATCTATATACATCATATGTCCTGGGAGGAGTAACACTGGAGAGTCACTTATAGAGAAGGATCCAGTACTAATAATCTACATACATCATATGTCCTAGGAGGAGTAACACTGGAGAGTCACTTGTAGAGAAGGATCAGGTACTAATAATGTGCATGCATCATATGTCCTAGGAGGAGTAACACTGGAGAGTCACTTGTAGAGAAGGATCAGGTACTAATAATCTACATACATCATCTGTCCTAGGACGAGTAACACTGGAGAGTCACTTGTAGAGAAGGATCAGGTACTAATAATCTACATACATCATATGTCCTAGGGGGAGTAACACTGGAGAGTCACTTGTAGAGAATAATCAGATACATATAATCTACATACATTATATGTCCTAGGAGGAGTATCACTGGAGAGTCACTTGTTGAGAAGGATCAGATACTAATAATCTACATACATCATATGTCCTAGGAGGAGTAACACTGGAGAGTCACTTGTTGAGAAGGATCAGATACTAATAATCTACAGACATCATATGTCCTAGGGGAAGTAACATTAGAGAGTCACTTGTAGAGAAGGATCAGGTACTAATAACCTACATACATCATATGTCCTAGGAGGAGTAACACTGGAGAGTCACTGGTAGAGAAGGATCAGGTACTAATAATCTACTTACATAATATGTCCTAGGGGGAGTAACACTGGAGAGTCACTTGTAGATAAGGATCAGATACTAATAATCTACATACATCATATGTCCTAGGAGGAGTAACACTGGAGAGTCACTTGTAGAGAAGGATCAGATACTAATAATCTACATACATCATATGTCCTAGGGGGAGTAACACTGGAGAGTCACTTGTAGAGAAGGATCTGGTACTAATAATCTACATACATCATATGGCCTAGGAGGAGTAACACTGGAGAGTCACTTGTAGAGAAGGATCTGGTACTAATAATCTAAATACATCATATGTCCTAGGAGGAGTAACACTGGAGAGTCACTTATAGAGAAGTATCGGGTAGTAATAATCTATATTCATCATATGTCCTAGTGGGAGTAACACTGGAGAGTCACTTATAGAGAAGGATCAGGTACTAATAATCTACATACATCATATTTCCTAGGGGGAGTAACACTGGAGAGTCACTTGTAGAGAAGGATCAGGTACTAATAATCTACATACATCATATGTCCTAGGAGGAGTAACACTGGAGAGTCACTTGTAGAGAAGGATCAGGTACTAATAATCTACATACATCATATGTCCTAGGAGGAGTAACACTGGAGAGTCACTTATAGAGAAGGATCAGGTACTAATAATCTACATACATCATATTTCCTAGGAGGAGTAACACTGGAGAGTCACTTGTAGAGAAGGATCAGGTACTAATAATCTACATACATCATATGTCCTAGGAGGAGTAACACTGGAGAGTCACTTGCAGAGAAGGATCAGGTACTAATAATCTACATACATCATATGTCCTAGGAGGAGTAACACTGGAGAGTCACTTGCAGAGAAGGATCAGGTACTAATAATCTACATGCATCATATGTCCTAGGGGGAGTAACACTGGAGAGTCACTTGTAGAGAAGGATCAGGTACTAATAATTAGAGATGGCCCGAACATAGCTTGTTCGCGTCCGCCGCGGCGGGCGAACATATTCGATGTTTGCGTTCGCCCCTATACTTTATCTTTGAGTAAACTTTGACCCTGTACCTCACAGTCAGCAGACACATTCCAGCCAATCAGCATACCCTCCCTCCCAGACCCTCCCTCCTCCTATCTAAACGTAAGGACGGCAGCCATCTTAGATTCATTCTCAAGCTGCAGTGTTAGTAATTGTAAATCGCAATGCGATTAGTTAGAAGGCCAGTTTATTGGCCTGTATTTGTGGGAGGGGTGTAAGTAGCACATTTATACCAGGCAGGCGCCTCCCTTGGGCGTGTCGACGGTGCTGCGTACCTGTGTGCAGTCAGAGCCACCTGTTGCAGCACGTGGGCTGAATCTGCAGCTTCCATACCCAGTCAGCGTCCAGGATCCCAGTTGATGTCGTTCTGGTCGGGTGAGGGTTTCCTGCAGCATCATCCTGTTACAGTCCAGCTGGCGATGTGTCGGCTCCTTTGGTAAGGAGGAGCAGCATTGCACCGGAGCGATCTGCCTGGCAGCCCACGTTTGGTGCCGACGTGGCAGTGCGGTTAGGTAGCAGGGGTCAGCGTGACTCCATCTCGTTTTCTCGCACCTGGCAGCCCACGCTTGGCGTCCACGTGGCGGCACATCTAGGCAGCAGGGGTCAGCGTGACTCCGTCTCGTTTTCTCGCAGGCTTCCATGTCCTGCACAGGTCACCTTGCTTAGTCTGTCCGTGTATATCTGCATGTATTTCTTGTCTGCTTTTCACTTCGCTGCTCGCCAGCAAACCTCTCTCGCTATCCGCTATTATTTCTGCAGACAGACTAAGGCCTTGTTCACACTGACATCCAGCGTTATCCCCTTACTCGCATTATAAAGGGTGAGGCAGCTGATTACTCCAGGTGGAGCAGAGCTGCTGTTATCAGTGTTATTGTTTCTTTAGTATAAATGCTGTTTTGCGATATGTACATTGAGTAGACGGTGAGCTCCTCTGTGCTGAGGGATCTTCCTTTGTCTTGTTTCATTTGTTTTGGAAATATAAAATGTGTGTGTGTCACTTTAAGGTTGTGAACCTGAGTCTGTGCACTTAATAAGCCCCTGTGCAGGTGCTGGGGATCCATCTTCAGTTCAGAGTGTGAGCTGCACACTGGGGGAGCTGCTGGCTACAAAGGTAATTGCAGAGACCCGAGAGGACCTTTATTTTGCCTCGTTTTGTTGCTTTTTTTTGCTAACAATAGATATTTCCCATTAGGTTGCGGACTTTGCTACTTGACGTTTTATTTTTAGGTTGTTATAGGTCCAGAATGTTGGGTAAGTCATTTCTCATCAGTTTGCGGTGTCACAACATCAGACCTGACCCGTCACTCGGGCCTCGGCGGTGTCACAACATCAGACCTGACCCGTCACTCAGGCCTCGGCGGTGTCACAACATCAGACCTGACCCGTCACTCGGGCCTCGGCGGTGTCAACCATTTTGTTGGTTCTGATGCCTACAGGCCTCACGTCAGTGTCGGCACTACCACAGCCAGGAGCATCGTGGCATGTCATTTGCTTCTTCAGGCCACGTCACAGCTCGCCATTCTCAGTTGGTGTGCTCTATTACATCTGTTGCTAAGGTAGCGAGAAAAACAAAAAACTAAAAGTAAAAGGAAAATAAAGTATGTGTGAAACTTTATCAGCTCATAAACTCGCTACTTGACGTTTCTTCATACGTTGCTATAGGTTCAGTGTTGGGTAAGTCACGTTTTTATCAGGTTGCAGCATCATAACGTCAAACTGTACACGTCGCTCAGGGCACGGCGGTTTCAACCATTTTTATTTTTTCTTCTGATGCTTTCGCTGGCACTGGTTTTGTTGCCATTTCTTGGCCCCCCCCAATATAATCGTTTTCTTTCCGACTTTCCATTCACGGGGCCCAGTTCGGGTCTTTCAGCAATTACTGGCAGCAGTAACGGACCAAGGCCTTGCGAGTACTGTGTTGCGGTTCCCACGGCCCACTCGCCACTGGTGTTGGGCGCGAATATTTGCAAGGCGAGTTTGATCTCGAATATCGTGATTTCGAGGTATGCGAATATGTCAAATACTCGTCCCCATATTCGCAATTACGTATATTCGCTCTTGAGATGGATAGTGAGTGATAGGGAAACTGTATCTGGGAAAAATATTAAATTCAGACATAATTTCCCCGACCTTAGTTGCTTCTTTCTCAGTTCCCGCTATTCCGGTCACAGTAGAGATTTAATAATAGAGTTTTAATAATGTTCGTCACTTGAATAATCGCATTAATCTATTCGCGGTTTGTATTCCCTTACCTACCTAGCGTTACAGGTCGTGTCAGACTCCAGTACGCTGAGTGTATTGTACGGATTTCCACATGCCTTTTTGCCCCATCCATTCACTCAGATGACTCCCGCCATTTCAAGCTTTCTATACGTGTAAAGCTGTTTAAACATTATTAATAACGAACAATTTATGCGCACGCAAATATTACTCGAATTAGTCGCTAGTCATGATATTGCATGCGAAATAACGAATATTGCTATATCGCGAAAGCGCGACGAATGTGATGCAGGTTGTTCATCTGACGTCGCAAGGTGGAATGTGGGTCTTTGCGCTCATCTCTACTTACACCTTTGTCGCGCGGCATGACCGCATGCCTATGTCCAAATTAGGGTTGAAACCTACATCTATCAGCCTTTCCTTCAGGTGCGGTGCGGCATACGCTGCCTCTAGGTACGATAGTTCCGGCCCATTTATCCGGAAGCTAGGCCAGTGGCGCTCTGCATGTTTATTAGGTTCATACCTCAATCTAGTTGAGATGTTCTTGCATTCCAGAGGTTGGTCGTGTTGGTGTTGTTGCAGGCACTGGTTTCGTTGCCATTTTGGCCCCAATATAATCATTCTCTTTCCGACATTCCTTTCAGAGTGCCCGGCTTTGTGTCTTTTAGTAATTACTGGCAGCAGTAACAGACCAAGACCTAAGAGTACTCTGTCGCGGTCCTCACGGCACCCCTCACCACTTCTCAGTTTTGCGGCATGTCCTATCCTCGTGTCCAATTCTAGGGTCCAAACCAACAGCTATCCAGCCTTTCCTTCAGGTCAGGTGCAGCGTGCGCTGCCTCTGGGAACAATAGTTCTGGCTCCATGTTATCCGGAAATTAGGCGCTCTGCATGTTCATACCTCAGCCTAGTTGAGAGATGTTCTTGCATTCCAGAGGTCGGTCATGTTAGTGTTGTTGTTACGTACTATTGTGTATCATTTAGTGGTTGGCTTTTTTGGCCCCCTTCAGGCATTCCTCCTACGCAGCGGTTATGGCACAACTCAAGCCGCTTAGCCTAGTTAGGTAGGCAGGTAGACGGTTACGTGTCATGTAGCCCCGACCACAAATATAACCTGTATTATTCGCATTGCGATTACAACTTAGATCTGAGTTCCTAATGGTTGTATTGCTAGAATATAACAAAGATTGATAATATAGCGCTATATTCGTGATATTCTAGCAATACAACAACCATTAGGAACTCGGCTCTAAATTGAATTCTCAATGCGATTTAATATAACCTGTATTATTCTCATTGCGAATTCAACTTAGAGCTGAGTTCCTAATGGTTGTATTGCTAGAGTATAACGTATATTCTGGCAATACAACCATTAGGAACCCATCTCTAAGTTAAATTTGCAAATAAGATGTCCCAAACTATTCACCGGCGGACAGTTCCCGGCGAACATAGCTTGTGCGCGTTTGTCGCGACGGGCGAACACATGCGATGTTCGGTCCGCCCCCTATACATCATCATTGAGCAAACTTTGACCCTGTACCTCACAGTCAGCAGACACATTCCAGCCAATCAGCAGCATACCCTCCCTCCCAGACCCTCCCACCTCCTGCACAGCATCCATTTTAGATTCATTCTGAAGCTGCAGTCTTAGTGAGAGGAGGGAGAGTGTAGCTGCTGCTGATTTAATAGGGAAATCGATAGCTAGGCTAGTGTATTCAGTGTCCACTCCGGTCCTGAAAGACTCATCTGATCTCTGCTGTAAGGACAGCGTCCTGACAGCACCCCAAAAAGCCCTTTTTAGGGCTAGTACATCAGTCTCCCTCCGACCTCCTATCAAAAAGCAAGGACGGCATCCATCTTAGATTCATTCTGAAGCTGCAGTGTTAGTAGTTGTAATCGCAATGTAATCAATATAACCTGTATTAATCGCATTGCAAACTAAACTTAGATCTGAGTTCCCAATGGTTGTTGCTAGAATATAACGAAGATTGAGAATATAGCGCTATATTCTCAATCTTCGTTATATTCTAGCAACAACCATTAGGAACTCAGATCTAAGTCGAATCCGCAATGCGTTTAATATAACCTATATTAATCACATTGAGATTACAACTTACCACACTCTGCGTCAACTACGTAATTTTCCATGGGAGTTTTGCCATGGATCCCCCTCCGGCATGCCACAGTCCAGGTGTTAGTCCCCTTGAAACAACTTTTCCATCACTATTGTGGCCAGACAGAGTCCCTGTGGGTTTTAAAATTCGCCTGTCTATTGAAGTCTATGGCGGTTCGCAATGTTCGCATGTTTGCGAACATTTGCGGAAGTTCGCGTTCGCCATTCGCGAACGGAAAATTTTATGTGCGCGACATCACTACTAATAATCTACATACATCATATGTCCTAGGTCAAGTAACACTGGAGAGTCACTTGTAGAGAAGGATCGGATACTAATAATCTACATACATCATATGTCCTAGGAGGAGTAACACTGGAGAGTAACTTATAGAGAAGGATCAGGTACTAATAATCTACATACATCATATGTCCTAGGTCAAGTAACACTGGAGAGTCACTTGTAGAGAAGGATCAGGTACTAATAATCTACAGACATCATATGTCCTAGGACAGTGATGGGCAACGTGCGGCTCTCCAGCTGTTGCTAAACTACAACTCCCACCATGCCCTGCAGTAGGCTGATAGCTATAGACAGGCTTTGCATGCTGGGAGTTGTAGTTCTGCAACATCTGGAGAGCCGCACGTTGCCCATCACTGCCCTAGGAGGAGTAACACTGGAGAGTCACTTGTAGAGAAGGATCAGATACTAATAATCTACATACATCATATGTCCTAGGAGGAGTAACACTGGAGAGTCACTTGTAGAGAAGGATCAGGTACTAATAATCTACATACATTATATGTCCTAGGAGGAGTAACACTGGAGAGTTACTTGTAGAGAAGGATCAGATACTAATAACCTACATACATCATATGTCCTAGGAGGAGTAACACTGGAGAGTCACTTGTAGAGAAGTATCAGGTACTAATAATCTACAGACATCATATGTCCTAGGAGGAGTAACACTGGGGGAGTCACTTGTAGAGAAGGATCAGGTACTAATAATCTACAGACATCATATGTCCTAGGGGGAGTAACACTGGGGGAGTCACTTGTAGAGAAGGATCAGGTACCAATAATCTACATACATCATATGTCCTAGGGGGAGTAACACTGGAGAGTCACTTGTAGAGAAGAATCAGGTACTAATAATCTGCATCCATCATATGTCCCAGGAGGAGTAACACTGGAGAGTCACTTGTAGAGAAGGATCAGGTACTAATAATCTACATACATCATATGTCCTAGGAGGAGTAACACTGGAGAGTCACTTGTAGAGAAGGATCAGGTACTAATAATCTACATACATCATATGTCCTAGGGGGAGTAACACTGGGGGAGTCACTTGTAGATAAGGATCAGGTACTAATAATCTACATACATCATATGTCCTAGGAGGAGTAACACTAAAGAGTCACTTGTAGAGAAGGATCAGGTACTAATAATCTACATACATCATATGTCCTAGGAGGAGTAACACTGGAGAGTCACTTGTAGAGAAGGATCAGGTACTAATAATCTACATACATCATATGTCCTAGGAGGAGTAACACTGGAGAGTCACTTGTAGAGAAGGATCAGATACTAATAATCTACATAATCATATGTCCTAGGAGGAGTAACACTGGAGAGTCACTTGTAGAGAAGGATCAGATACTAATAATCTACATAATCATATGTCCTAGGAGAAGTAACACTGGAGAGTCACTTGTAGAGAAGGATCAGGTACTAATAATCTACGTACATCATATGTCCTAGGAGGAGTAACACTGGAGAGTCACTTGTAGAGAAGGATCAGATACTAATAATCTACATAATCATATGTCCTAGGAGAAGTAACACTGGAGAGTCACTTGTAGAGAAGGATCAGGTACTAATAATCTACAGACATCATATGTCCTAGGAGGAGTAACACTGGGGGAGTCACTTGTAGAGAAGGATCAGATACTAATAATCTACATAATCATATGTCCTAGGAGAAGTAACACTGGAGAGTCACTTGTAGAGAAGGATCAGGTACTAATAATCTACGTACATCATATGTCCTAGGAGGAGTAACACTGGAGAGTCACTTGTAGAGAAGGATCAGATACTAATAATCTACATAATCATATGTCCTAGGAGAAGTAACACTGGAGAGTCACTTGTAGAGAAGAATCAGGTACTAATAATCTGCATCCATCATATGTCCCAGGAGGAGTAACACTGGAGAGTCACTTGTAGAGAAGGATCAGGTACTAATAATCTACATACATCATATGTCCTAGGAGGAGTAACACTGGAGAGTCACTTGTAGAGAAGGATCAGGTACTAATAATCTACATACATCATATGTCCTAGGGGGAGTAACACTGGGGGAGTCACTTGTAGAGAAGGATCGGGTACTAATAATCTACATACATCATATGTCCTAGGAGGAGTAACACTGGAGAGTCACTTGTAGAGAAGGATCCAGTACTAATAATCTACATACATCATATGTCCTAGGAGGAGTAACACTGGGGAGTCACTTGTAGAAAAGGATCAGGTACTAATAATCTACATACATCATATGTCCTAGGAGAAGTAACACTGGAGAGTCACTTGTAGAGAATGATCAGGTACTAATAATCTACATACATCATATGTCCTAGGAGGAGTAACATTGGAGAGTCACTTGTAGAGAAGGATCAGGTACTAATAATCTACATGCATCATATGTCCTAGGAGGAGTAACACTGGAGAGTCACTTGTAGAGAAGGATCAGGTACTAATAATCTACATACATCATATGTCCTAGGAGGAGTAACACTGGAGAGTCACTTGTAGAGAAGTATCAGGTACTAATAATCTACATACATCATATGACCTAGGAGGAGTAACACTGGAGAGTCACTTGTAGAGAAGGATTAGGTACTAATAATCTACATACATTATATGTCCTAGGAGGAGTAACACTGGAGAGTCACTTGTAGATAAGGATCAGGTACTAATAATCTACATACATCATATGTCCTAGGAGGAGTAACACTAGAGAGTCACTTGTAGAGAAGGATCAGGTACTAATAATCTACATACATCATATGTCCTAGGAGGAGTAACACTGGAGAGTCACTTGTAGAGAAGGATCAGGTACTAATAATCTACATACATCATATGTCCTAGGAGGAGTAACACTGGAGAGTCACTTGTAGAGAAGGATCAGATACTAATAATCTACATAATCATATGTCCTAGGAGAAGTAACACTGGAGAGTCACTTGTAGAGAAGGATCAGGTACTAATAATCTACATACATCATATGTCCTAGGAGGAGTAACACTGGAGAGTCACTTGTAGAGAAGGATCAGATACTAATAATCTACATACATCATATGTCCTAGGAGGAGTAACACTGGAGAGTCACTTGTAGAGAAGGATCAGGTACTAATAATCTACATACATCATATGTCCTAGGAGGAGTAACACTGGAGAGTCACTTGTAGAGAAGGATCAGGTACTAATAATCTACATACATCATATGTCCTAGGAGGAGTAACACTGCAGAGTCACTTATAGAGAAGGATCAGGTACTAATAATCTACATACATCATATGTCCTAGGGGGATTAACACTGGAGAGTCACTTGTAGAGAAGGATCAGATACTAATAATCTACATAATCATATGTCCTAGGAGAAGTAACACTGGAGAGTCACTTGTAGAGAAGGATCAGATACTAATAATCTACATAATCATATGTCCTAGGAGAAGTAACACTGGAGAGTCACTTGTAGAGAAGGATCAGGTACTAATAATCTACGTACATCACATGTCCTAGGAGGAGTAACACTGGAGAGTCACTTGTAGAGAAGGATCGGTACTAATAATCTACATACATCATATGTCCTAGGAGGAGTAACACTGGAGAGTCACTTGTAGAGAAGCATCAGGTACTAATAATCTACATACATCATATGTCCTAGGAGGAGTAACACTGGAGAGTCACTTGTAGAGAAGGATCAGATACTAATAATCTACATAATCATATGTCCTAGGAGAAGTAACATTGGAGAGTCACTTGTAGAGAAGGATCGGGTACTAATAATCTACATACATCATATGTCCTAGGGGGAGTAACACTGGAGAGTCACTTGTAGAGAAGGATCAGGTACTAATAATCTACATACATCATATGTCCTAGGAGGAGTAACACTGGATAGTCACTTGTAGAGAAGGATCAGGTACTAATAATCTACGTACATCACATGTCCTAGGAGGAGTAACACCGGAGAGTCACTTGTAGAGAAGGATCAGATACTAATAATCTCCATACATCATATGTCCTAGGAGGAGTAACACTGGAGAGTCACTTGTAGAGAAGGATAATGTACTAATAATCTACATACATCATATGTCCTAGGAGGAGTAACACTGGAGAGTCACTTGTAGAGAAGGATCAGATACTAATAATCTACATACATCATATGTCCTAGGAGGAGTAACACTGGAGAGTCACTTATAGAGAAGGATCAGGTAGTAATAATCTACATACATCATATGTCCTAGGAGGAGTAACACTGGAGAGTCACTTATAGAGAAGGATCAGGTACTAATAATCTACATACATCATATGTCCTAGGGGGAGTAACACTGGAGAGTCACTTGTAGAGAAGGATCAGGTACTAATAATCTACATACATCATATGTCCTAGGAGGAGTAACACTGGAGAGTCACTTGTAGAGAAGGATCAGGTACTAATAATCTACATACATCATATGTCCTAGGGGAGTAACACTGGAGAGTCACTTGTAGAGAAGGATCAGGTACTAATAATCTACATACATCATATGTCCTAGGAGGAGTAACACTGGAGAGTCACTTGTAGAGAAGGATCAGGTACTAATAATCTACATACATCATATGTCCTAGGAGGAGTAACACTGGAGAGTCACTTGTAGAGAAGGATCAGGTACTAATAATCTACATACATCATATGTCCTAGGAGGAGTAACACTGGAGAGTCACTTGTAGAGAAGGATCAGATACTAATAATCTACATACATCATATGTCCTAGGAGGAGTAACACTGGAGAGTCACTTGTAGAGAAGGATCAGGTACTAATAATCTACATACATCATATGTCCTAGGGGAGTAACACTGGAGAGTCACTTGTAGAGAAGGATCAGGTACTAATAATCTACATACATCATATGTCCTAGGAGGAGTAACACTGGAGAGTCACTTGTAAGAAGGATCAGGTACTAATAATCTACATACATCATATGTCCTAGGAGGAGTAACACTGGAGAGTCACTTGTAGAGAAGGATCAGGTACTAATAATCTACAGACATCATATGTCCTAGGAGGAGTAACACTGGAGAGTCACTTGTAGAGAAGGATCAGGTACTAATAATCTACATACATCATATGTCCTAGGGGAGTAACACTGGAGAGTCACTTGTAGAGAAGGATCAGGTACTAATAATCTACATACATCATATGTCCTAGGAGGAGTAACACTGGAGAGTCACTTGTAGAGAAGGATCAGGTACTAATAATCTACATACATCATATGTCCTAGAGGAGTAACACTGGAGAGTCACTTGTAGAGAAGGATCAGGTACTAATAATCTACATACATCATATGTCCTAGGAGGAGTAACACTGGAGAGTCACTTGTAGAGAAGGATCAGATACTAATAATCTACATACATCATATGTCCTAGGAGGAGTAACACTGGAGAGTCACTTGTAGAGAAGGATCAGGTACTAATAATCTACATACATCATATGTCCTAGGAGGAGTAACACTGGAGAGTCACTTGTAGAGAAGGATCAGGTACTAATAATCTACATACATCATATGTCCTAGGAGGAGTAACACTGGAGAGTCACTTGTAGAGAAGGATCAGGTACTAATAATCTACATACATCATATGTCCTAGGAGGAGTAACACTGGAGAGTCACTTGTAGAGAAGGATCGGGTACTAATAATCTACATACATCATATGTCCTAGTGGGATTAACACTGGAGAGTCACTTGTAGAGAAGGATCAGGTACTAATAATCTACATACATCATATGTCCTAGTGGGATTAACACTGGAGAGTCACTTGTAGAGAAGGATCAGGTACTAATAATCTACATACATCATATGTCCTAGGAGGAGTAACACTGGAGAGTCACTTAAAGAGAAGGATCAGGTACTAATAATCTACATACATTATATGTCCTAGGAGGAGTAACACTGGAGAGTCACATGTAGAGAAGGATCAGATACTAATAATCTACATACATCATATGTCCTAGGAGGAGTAACACTGGATAGTCACTTGTAGAGAAGGGTCAGGTACTAATAATCTATATACATCATATGTCCTAGGGGGAGTAACACTGGAGAGTCACTTGTAGAGATGTATCAGGTACTAATAATCTACATACATCATATGTCCTAGGAGGAGTAACACTGGAGAGTCACTTGTAGAGAAGGATCAGATACTAATAATCTACAGACATCATATGTCCTAGGAGGAGTAACACTGGAGAGTCACTTGTAGAGAAGAATCAGGTACTAATAATCTACAGACATCATATGTCCTAGGAGGAGTAACACTGGAGAGTCAGTTGTAGAGAAGGATCAGGTACTAATAATCTACATACATCATATGTCCTAGGGGGAGTAACACTGGGGGAGTCACTTGTAGAGAAGGATCAGGTACTAATAATCTACATACATCATATGTCCTAGGAGGAGTAACACTGGAGAGTCACTTGTAGAGAAGGATCAGGTACTAATAATCTACATACATCATATGTCCTAGGGGGGAGGGGAGGAACACTGGAGAGTCACTTGTTATTTAGAGCAGTGGTCCTCATCTCCAGTCCTCAGGGCCCACCTGCCGGTCATGTTTTCAGGATTTCCTTAGTATTGGGCAGCTGATATAATTAGTGTCCATCCATTAGGATTTACCACAGGTATTCATTCTGTGGGATACTCCTAAATCCTGACCGGCAAGTGGGCCCTGAGGACTGGAGTTGGGGAACCCTGATTTAAAGGACCTACCTGCTCAGACCTTGTTTGTTTTTTATACATTTAAAGATTTTTTGGGGATTTGTTTTGCTCTCTTCTGCCACCTGCTGTTTGTTTTAGTATTTTTTTTATTGTTTTTAGCAGATTTTATCTTTTTGCAGATTTTATTAAGCCCTTTGTAATCTTCAAAGGTTACATCTGACCCCCTCAGATTTGTTTTTTTTACATGCCTTTTTTGTCTTTTATTGCCCTCTTTACAGTAGCTTTGAGCCATGGGAGGTTTAATTTTAGCCGTTTATACTTGTCACCTAAAGGAATACATTTTACTCAGTAGTAATTCCTCAATGTGGATTTAAAGCTTTCCGATTTCTCCTCCGTCTTATTTTGTGACAGTAGCTGCTCCCAGTCTATGCCCTGAAATGCTGCCCTCGACCCGGGGAATATAATGATATTGTGGTCACTATTACCCAGTGCTTCTCGAACAGTAACATTTCCAACAAGCTCTGCATCATTAGAGATTACCAGACCCTGCAGAGCATCGCCCCTGGTGGGAGCTTCTGCAAACTGCCCCATAAAGTGGTCCTGCAGCAAGTCGAGGAGTCTTCTCCCCTTTGCGATTGAGGCCGAACCTTGACCCCAGTAAATGTCTAGAAACACGGAGAAAAAGAACCCAATTCAGCATCACTCTGCAAACGCACGTAAAGTACAGCAATGCCGTAATTATAGAGCATATTCTGGAGCTAATGCTGCGCTTATTATGTAAATTTGAGATTCTTGGCAAATACATTTTGTACAAAATTATTTGGGCTCGTCTGCCAAACGTCAAGGCGATCTCTGTAACCCTCAGTTCACACTTGCGCGTTTTACGATGCAAACCAATGCTTCCCTATGGGACTGGTTCACATTTTCGCGTTTTACAGCGCGTTTGAACGAGCTGAAAAACGCCTGACGCATAAACAAGTACTTGAGCTTTTTTTGGGGCGTTTGTTGCGCGTTTTGGCCCATAGACTTCAATGGGAATGCGCAACGCTTGTATTTTGCGCGTTTTTGACACTGAAAATGCGCGTTTATGAATTTGCAACATGCTGGAAAGGCCAAACCCCAGCTCTGATTGGCCAAACTTCATATAGACAGGGATATTTTGTCATTGGACAACACTGCAGTCAATCACACAAACGCGAGTAAAACGCGCGTTTACTATTGCCAAAAACGCGCAACAAAAAACGCGAAGAAACGCTCAGGTGTGAACCCAGCTTAAGACTGGAACCTAACACTAAATACTACCTGGTGCCAGAAGGCTTCCAATGAGAGCAGAGAGCGGCTACAGCTTTATACTTACACTAATCAGCCACAAATGGTAACAGGCGGAGTGGACCCAGCATGCATGTGGCACCTGCACTCCCTGTATTTTATGTTGGCCAGTATGGCACATCACAGGTGGTATTTAGTGTTAGGTTCCCGTCTAATAGAGATCGCCTTGACGTTTGGCAGACGGGCACATGTAATTTTGTACAAAATGTATTTGCCAAGAATCTCAAATTTACATAATAAGCGAAGCATTAGCTCCAGAATATGTTCTAAAACTCCGGCATTTTTGTACGTTATTTGGTTTGCAGAATGCTGCTGCATTGTGGTTTTTTTTTCTTCATGTTTCTAGCCATGGCAGCGTACACCTACACATGGGGTGGGCTGACTGACCCCCTTATTTTTTATCCATTCAATGTCTGGGAAGTTAAAATCTCCCAATTTATGACCACTGTACCCCCCTGTGCAGCCGCTCTATTTGGTTATACAGTTGAACTTCCATCTCCTCTGTGATGTTAGGGGGTCTCTGTATTATTTTTTCAGTGTTTTTATCCCTTTGTAATTCCACCCATAAGGTTTCCACATCCGCACCCACAACTGCCTCTTTCACCCTTGTCTTCAGATCGCTCCTCACATACAGGCACACTCCACCGCCTTTTCTACTGACACTGTCTTTCCTAAATAGTGTAAACCCTGAATATTAACACCCCAGTCATGTGAAGAGTCCAGCCATGTCTCAGCCACACCAACTACATCTATGTGTTCTTCCAGTACCACCGCCTCCAGATCCCCCATTTTTTTAGCTAGACTTCTGGGATTTGTGAAAAAACATTTAAAATGACTATAAACCTGTGAAGTGAATATGGGGGATTTTTGGTTACCTCGGTTGATGTTTGTATGTAACAGGTTCTTGTTACCAGCAGTTTTGTCTTTCATTGGTGTACAGTTCTGCCCAGTCTTCTCCCTACTTTCCTCGCTAACCCCAGCCCCCACTAATTCCCCTCTGCCCCCTCCTATATCCCACTCTCTATCTACACTATCTACCCCCTTATTAATAGGACCCCCCCCCCCCCGCCCTTCCCCCAGATCCTAGTGTAAAAGCTCCTCCAGCCATCTTACCATTTTCCCCCCCGGACAGTTGCACGCTCCCCATTAAGGTGCCGCCCGTCCCTACTGTAGAGCCTGTAACCGACAGAGAAGTCGGCCCAGTTCTCCATGAACCCAAACTCTTCCTTCCTGCATCGGCTTCTGAGCCACTTATTTAACCCCTAAGCTCCCGTTGTCTCTCTGGTGATGCTCGTGGCACTGGTGGTATTTCTGGAAACACTACCTTGGAGATCCTGGACTTAAGCATCTCTCCTAGTTCCCTAAAATCTTTCCCTCTACCCCTTCTTCCTACATTGACCCAATCTGATAGTCCTGATCTCACCCTCCTCTTCACCTCCATTTCACTGACCCCAGTCGGCGCCTGCACAGTGAGGTCTCTCTCCAGGTCTGCAATGCCCCTAAGTATTTTAGCTGCTTAATTAGATCCAAGGTCTGGGCTCCAAATATGCAACATGATTGCATCAAGTGCAAATGTATTCACCCCCGAATGGCTCCTGAAGGCACGCACTCTACAGAGGACACACACTTAGGCCTCTTGCACGTGATCGTATGCCCTCCGAGACATACGGTTCGTGAGCTGGTCATGTCCTGGAGCGGCATTGATTGTGAGCGCACGGCATTATAGATTGCAATGATGCTGTGCACGTCGGGCCGCCAGCGGGGCTATTGTCCTGCACTCATATGATCATATTAGTCCCGCGGGCGGTCCGACGTGCACAGCATAATTTAAATCTATGATGCTGTTCGGTCCCGTGAGCACGATCAATGCCGCTCCGGGACATATGGCGCGCTCACATACCGTATGTCTCGGAGGGCATACGATCGGGTGCAAAGGGCCTTAGTGGCATTGTCCATGGAGCTTACTTATCAGCAAAATGGCACCCGGACGCTTATTCCTTCTCACACTTCTAGGAAAGGAAGCACCGGTTAGAGCAGAGCACGGCACACAAGCAATTGTCTGAGTGCGGTCAGTGGCCATGGAGGACGGAGGATAGCCAGTAAGTGCACTCTCTATTAGACGGGTATTCACTGCCGTGTGGTAAGTGACTGCAATACCGTGTAGGGAAGATCTCTGTGATGAACAGTGCGGGCGGACAGGATCTGATGCTCTGCGGAAATATGACAGGACTGTTGGGTTGGCTGGGAAGGTGGATGTGAGAATTCATCTGCGAGGGCCAGGATGATCTATTGTGAGCCCTCATTACAAAGAGCTAATCCGTGGGCACCACGCCCGATTACAGCGCCACCTCAGTGAGCCCAGACACGGCAAGCTTATCCTGAGCTAATACCAACGCCCCCGGTAACTGAGCATCACCCGGGACACCTCATATACCCATATTATATACCCTGTTATTATCAGGACCCCCCCGTGTCTCCTGTAATGTGGGATCCTCCGACACCTCATATACACATATTATATACAGTGTTATTATCAGGACCCCCCGTGTCTCCTGTAATGTGCGGATCCTCCGACACCTCATATACACATATTATATACAGTGTTATTATCAGGACCCCCCGTGTCTCCTGTAATGTGCGGATCCTCCGACACCTCATATACACATATTATATACAGTGTTATTATCAGGACCCCCGTGTCTCCTGTAATGTGCGGATCCTCCGACACCTCATATACACATATTATATACAGTGTTATTATCAGGACCCCCCGTGTCTCCTGTAATGTGCGGATCCTCCGACACCTCATATACACATATTATATACAGTGTTATTATCAGGACCCCCGTGTCTCCTGTAATGTGCGGATCCTCCGACACCTCATATACACATATTATATACAGTGTTATTATCAGGACCCCCGTGTCTCCTGTAATGTGCGGATCCTCCGACACCTCATATACACATATTATATACAGTGTTATTATCAGGACCCCCGTGTCTCCTGTAATGTGCGGATCCTCCGACACCTCATATACACATATTATATACAGTGTTATTATCAGGACCCCCGTGTCTCCTGTAATGTGCGGATCCTCCGACACCTCATATACACATATTATATACAGTGTTATTATCAGGACCCCCGTGTCTCCTGTAATGTGCGGATCCTCCGACACCTCATATACACATATTATATACAGTGTTATTATCAGGACCCCCGTGTCTCCTGTAATGTGCGGATCCTCCGACACCTCATATACACATATTATATACAGTGTTATTATCAGGACCCCCGTGTCTCCTGTAATGTGCGGATCCTCCGACACCTCATATACACATATTATATACAGTGTTATTATCAGGACCCCCGTGTCTCCTGTAATGTGCGGATCCTCCGACACCTCATATACACATATTATATACAGTGTTATTATCAGGACCCCCGTGTCTCCTGTAATGTGCGGATCCTCCGACACCTCATATACACATATTATATACAGTGTTATTATCAGGACCCCCGTGTCTCCTGTAATGTGCGGATCCTCCGACACCTCATATACACATATTATATACAGTGTTATTATCAGGACCCCCGTGTCTCCTGTAATGTGCGGATCCTCCGACACCTCATATACACATATTATATACAGTGTTATTATCAGGACCCCCGTGTCTCCTGTAATGTGCGGATCCTCCGACACCTCATA